>OMLC01099728.1:0-12500 GCA_900302585.1 Regalecus glesne
CTGCAGAAAGGTCACGTCTGTTGTTAAAGGTTATTTCCATTGTTGGAAGTGAGGGTGCAGTGTGACAGCAGAGGAAGAAAGAGTGTGGGAGGGGAGGGCATAGGTCAAAGGTCATCACCATCCAGCAGCAGGAGGCCTGAGGCTCAGCACCTATGAACGCACTACACTCACACACCATGCTGGCCAATGCTCCCCAAATAAAACAGTCTGAAAATCAACACAGTCTACTTGTCAGTCACACAGGACAGCAGACTGGCTTCATCTTACCCTGCACACAGAGAGACAGACAGAGAGACACAGAGAGAGAGAGAGACAGGGAGAGACAGACAGAGAGAGAGAGAGGCAGGGAGAGACAGACAGACAGAGAGAGAGAGAGACAGGGAGGACCACAGCAGGATGGGTAGATGTGCAGCTGCACCCCTACATTCCTCTGGACCAAGAGACCAAAGTGAACAGAAAGCCAACTTTAGTGTCCAGACACATGGACACAGATTTTTATTTCACCCAACAGATGAACAGATAGACAGAACAGCCATGTCCCCTCGGTGGAGGATGACGCCCGGCCTCATGTTGGGCCTGCACACCAACCCACACACATTTGTCTGTTGAAAGTGTTAATGATTGATTGATTTTTTTCTAACTACTACTGATAAAAACCTTCCCCATGGTTGGATGCTGTAACTACATCACATACTCCAACTTCATCCCAGTGTCACACTAGCCCAGAGTGATGCTTCAAATCCACCCCCCAACAAACGGTACAGTACGTCCATATGACCAAATAACGAGCAGTGTTCTCTGCACGGGGAGGGACTCTTCAGAGCATGAACACTCATCAGAACAGGAACCGTCCCCCTCCTGTACAGAGCACAGCCTTGGCCATCTGGCTATCCTCTCATGATCATAACGCTCAGAATGCCATTCTCCTTTTGGCAAATGTGGAAACAACCTTTACACAAACATGGCCGACCGACCTCTTCTTCATCTTAATAGGAGAAAGATCAGTTCTCTCACTCAATAATAACAATGTTAATAATGATGATGATGATGATGATGAAGCTTTAGGGGACCCATAGCTCAGGAGGTAGAGCAGTCATGTAACAATCTGAAGATCGGTGGCTAAGTCCCTGGCCTGGTTCCTTCAGAAAGTGTGTCAAAGTGTCCTTCAGCAAGACACTGAACCCCTGACTGCTCAAGCCCTGAGATGGACCGGTGACCTATCCAGGGTGACCTATCCAGGGTGACCTTTCCAGGGTGACCTATCCAGGGTGACCTATCCAGGGTGACCTATCCAGGGTGACCTATCCAGGGTGACCTATCCAGGGTGACCTATCCAGGGTGACCTTTCCAGGGTGACCTATCCAGGGTGACCTATCCAGGGTGTTTCACCACCTTTTGGGTGCTGGGATAGGCTCCAGCATGACCCCGTGGCTCGACCTCAGACCTCACTCCTTTGGTGTTTCAACACAGGGCATAGCACAATGCAGGTAGAGTACAGGCGTCGTCACTGACGTAGCCTCATGTTTCGGTTGTCAGACGACTGTAGGTCTGTAAACCAATTTAGAGACGGGTCCCAAATGGCTAACAGGCTAACTAAGGGCAGCAGTCCGACAGGGGAAACATGAACACGTCAGTGGCAGAGCCTGTGTCGTGTCGTACTCCAGGTTGACACAGAAGACGAGTGGTCACAGACAGAAGTCAAGGGCAGATGCTGCCCATCGAGCTCTGGGTTCAGCTGGGAGAACTGAGCTCTACCCTACTGGGATGAGCCAGAGGTATGTCAGCCATGGCCATTAAACAAGGTCTGCTGTTGGGGGGTTGTGAAACATTTCTTCCACCTATTCTGACGTGGGCCATGAACTCACATCTGACCCTGCAGAGAGGGTGTCCCCCTCTTTAATACCATCAGTCCCCTGTCATTCCACCACCACAGAATCCATCCTCCTCTAGCACTCAATGTCCATCTGTACTGACGGCACCTGCCTCTGCTCAGGAGCTGCTCTCTGACTTGCCTCCACCGCCTCCAGCAATGGCTGCACCCTTTCCGCGGCCTCCTCCACAGATATCCGGCAGTTGAGGATGAGTGGAGGCAGCGGGATGCTCCGTGCCAGCTCCTCGATGTGATGGACCAGCTCCAAGGTCTTGAACTGTGTGACCTTAGCCAGCTCTAGCGTCTTGGCTGAGGTGATGATTGGGATCCGCTTGGCAATGTCGAATGCCCTCTGGAGCTTCTCGGCACCATCTGTGTGGAAGAACTCATTGATGGCTCTCTCCGTCTCCTTCAGGTGGCTGCTGACCATGCAGAGGCGTGCTGCGTTGAGGATCATGGTTATGATGAAGGCCACCAAGCAGACTGTGATATAGTAGACCCCCAGCCCGCTGTCGGTGTGAGCCACGCGTAATGTCACAGTGTAGGTGGTGGTCCCAGCAGGGCCAGAGGCCACGCAGGTGTAGCGCCCTCGGTCGCTGAAGTGAACCATGGTAATATTTAAGCCTCCGTTCTCCTGCATCAGCCATCTTCTGCCTTAATTACAGAGAAACCCAGGACAGCAAATAACAGCAAATAGTTTGACATGTTCTGAGACAACTCGACACTCCCGTTCACTTAGCGGATGCTTTCACTCCGAGGAGTTGACTCTTAGAGCAGCAGATGAAGTCGAGTGTGACCAGCTGCCCTTGTACATAGTAGTCATGACATGGTGCTACTATGTGAGGCAGTAGTAGCACATGGACATATGGGAGTCACTATTTAGTCAGGGAAATGCTCAAGTTATAATGACATGTGTCCTCTGCATCTGACCCATCCTGCTGTACAGGAGCAGGGATCAGCAGCAGCACCTGGGGACCAACTCCCGGTCTTTTTCCTGCTGCCTTGCTCAGGGGCACAGGTAAGAGGATTCACTTGTTGTCTTTTTGATGATGGGAGGAATCTGTAGCACCCAGAGGAAACCCACACAGACACGGGGTGCTGTGCTGCAGTTGAGCTCACTGCTCACATACAGTAGGATGAGTTACATGCAGAGAACACACTCCACCGGCCTGTGCCATGTGGCAAATAACACCATTCTGTTCTCTCCACTATACTAGAGTGAAAGACATTCCAATGAATTTGGTAATTCCATGTCATTTACCTCCATCCAGTTCGCTCAGCAGATGCCCCTTTGAGTTGTACCACTGAAAATCTCCATGGGTTCCGGTCACATTACACGGAATCAATGCATTGGCCCCCTCCTTCACCACCATGCTCCTGACAGTGGGGAGATTCTGGGGCTCCTCTGCCTTCACACAGAGGAGGAACACCACAAGTAAGAGGGTGTTATTCTCCACTCCATCTATCAGAACACGTTTGCCCTTCCGCATGTTGGAGATATCATCAGTCGTACTTTCACATAGCAGACTTGTCAGAAACCTGAAAAACAGGAGAGGACCACAGACTTGGCCAAGGGCAACTGGTACACAGAGGAAAGCATTCAGATTTAACATATCTAGTCATTCATATTTTTATAATACATGACTATATAGTAAGGGCGGCATGGCTCAGTGGGTAGAGCGGTCGCCTGGCAATCAGAAGGTCACAGGTTTGATCCCCAGTCCTGCAGAGAAGTGTGTTGAGGTGCCCTTGAGCAAGACACTGTACCCCTAACTGCTCTGCCCTGTGATACACTGGTGACCTATACAGGGTGTACCCCACCTCTCGCCCAATGAGAACGGAGATAGGCTCCAGTTCCCTGGGACCTGATTTTGGATGGATGGATGGATGGAGCGATGGCTATATGGTGTAACGTTCATACAAGCACCCTAACCAGTCAGCTAGAGTCCAACCCATTAAGTCAAGTCAATTTTATTTGTATAGCACCAAATCACAACAAAAGTGATCTCATGACACTTTACATATAGAGCAGCTAAAAGAACAAGCTCTTTGAGAAACCATGATTTACAGAGACCCAACAAGTACCCCGTTGAGCAAGCACTTAGGCGACAGTGGCAAGGAAAAACTTCCTTTTAACAGGCAGAAACCTGGAGCAGACTCACTAGCCCCTGGCTAACGGGTTGGACTCTAGCTGACTGGTTACCATGCTTTGGACCGCTCGGCCCTCGGAGGGGCTCCCCTGCAGCGTGGGATAGCTGGTAGCATCCTGTGTGGCCGTAGGTTTGAGCCCCAGGATGCCACGCCGAAAAGCGGGGACGCGCTTCCCGAAGGAAGGAGGCAGTGAAACATCCATTGGGAGCTGGCTAGCCCTCAGCTAACGAGTCGGACTCTTTAGTTGTCTGGTTAGCGCTGCGTGCTTATATTGAAGGCAGATACTCCCGAGTGCGGTTCCCACTGTGTACCCCCCCCACACACACAGACACATACACGAATTGGCTACTTCAAATATCATACATTTTCTAGAAGTAAAAAAAAACAATTCAGAAAATATAGCCATCATAATGTACAACCAGCATAAACCTCATCCTGCTCACCTGTTGATCGGACACTAACAGCCAAGTGTTGGTAGTGATAGTTACGTACACAGATTCTATGTTGAGCCCTATTAAAAATATGTTATTATCATATAATACATCCTAACATCAGTTATCCGCCTGCGGATGACGAGGCAGACGTCTGAGACCCTGATCTAAGAGGCACCTGAGCGCTTCCTTCTTCCTTACCACTGGGCGTGGCTACCTGTCAAAGCGAACACGCAGTTCTTGGCATTTGCTAGTTTAGAACTTACTCGATGGTTGCAGGTGTAACATCTGCGGGGGGTTTAGCAGAAGAATGAAACTCAACTGGTTTTTCTCCTTCCATGTTCTCTTTTCTCATTAGCTGATGAAACCAGTTGAAAATGTACAATGTATTTACCCTGCAAATTGGTAGGGGGCAGTGTCTCCCCTATCGACATGCACTGCGACCGGAAGCGACCGAGCGACCGGAAGACTTCCTCCGTCGCGATAGGTATGACGTGGCTCACCCTGCGGGTTCAAGGAGCTGGTACTTGGGTCGTGTTCCTGACGGATCTAGGTAAGGACGGGCACAGGGGGTCCGCTGCCGTACGGGGGTCCGCCTTAGCTCCTTGGCTGTAACAACTCCGTGAGTTCAATGGAATGAAGCGACAGGGATCCCTGGAACAGGGATTATTTTACACTAAGCAGCGGGAAAGACGGCTCAGGCAGAATCCAGACAGTTGTTTTTAATCATTTATAACGATGTGTCATGTACATGAACATTGTGGTGAAGGGCACAGAAAGTGTGGATTCCTTACAAATCAAGTCAGAGTACTGCCGTGATTTGACGTTATAGTGCCTATAGTTTACAGTATAACTGGATATATAGACCAAACGCTACGTGGTTCCGTTGACCTGAGACTAGACCTGTACTTGGCAGCAGAAGTGAAAAGATGCGTACCTTTCACCAAGTAGCTGGAAAAACAACAGCTGGGGTGGAATCCAGACAGTTGTTTGTACTGTTTGTACTCATTTATAATGACATGTCACGGCACATCAACATTGTGATGAGCTGTACAGAAAGGGTGATGAGAGGCCCGTTTTGCGTGTCAGGATTATACAGATCCTACATTTTACTTTACAGTACCTATAACTTGGTAATAAAATACACTGACGTAACGTGGATCCATTACACTCAGATTTGCTGTGGCATCGTGGCTCTGAGAACACGTTGATAGAACTTAAACGCTGTCATTCCCTGGTCTTAACGGCAGTCGTACTGTAAAGTGAGATCATTTTCTGAACAAATGTCACTGTTTTAGCGACATGAACAATGAATGTGTCCACCTGCCTGGTCATTACATCCATATTACTAATGACCATCTATCAACGTTTCATTCTAAATATCTCATGATACCATCAGTAGTCTTCCTCAAAACTTCACGTCATCAACATTAAAAGTATATTAAACATATTCACAAACGAATTATGTGATATTGATATTGTCAGTAAAACTCAGCCCTAAATATCAGCTACCTTTTTTTCTGTGTAGTGACGAATAAACATGATCATAGATCACTGGGTTAAAAGGATACTGATGAAACATTTATAAATAAGAACCTCTGCCTCAGGTGAATGGGCTCTAATGTGATATCCATTACTAGGGATGAGGTTTGAACTCAGGACCTTCTTGCTGTAAGAAGTCAGTGCTAACCACGGGGCCACTGTGGTTAATTAGGAAGACACAATGGTGAATCAGAATATGATGATATCTGAATTTCATCTTGATACGAGACCATTGAATGACCATTCACTTGAGAATGATCACTACCTCGCTCTTTTTCTGCTGCAACAAAATTTCATGCACCTCTTGTGGACTTGTTCCTCTTTGTTTGTCACTCTTTTCAGCCCTTACTTTTATGTACCTTTATCTTCCACATTGCATGGTGCCCGGTGAATGTGAAGCATACATTTTGAAGTGCTTTGAGCGGTCACTAGACTAGAATAACACTTTGTAAAAGTGAGTCAATTTATCATTTGAGTCCATTCAAAACGTTTCAGACTTAACATTGTCCACGTGAAAGTTAAAGAGTGGTTACTTGGATGGCTGAAATTAAATATGGGTATTTAGATTCACAGAACAATAAGAACTCCATATTGAAAATTAATTGTAAGAATTTAAATTCTATGTTTAAAATAAACTGTCTTACAGTGATAGCCTGTTGTGTTTTTTTGCTTTTCTGATAGCCTGTAAACATGTACTAAGAAGAACTGAGGATGTCAGACAGTGAAGCCGCCAATATGGCCACTGTTCGTTCAGACATGGCAGAAAAAGAGGAATTCTCACCTGCTGGGACACCAGCCCACTCCTTGCCAACCACACCTGCTGATGTGTCAGTGGACAACTCAATAGATGTCGCCCCAACGAGGAAAGCCCGGAGGAAAGCAGAGTTCAAACCTCCTATTGAAGTCAAGGAGAGTCAGGAGACTGCCAAAACAGAAGAACTGTTGACCAAGGTTAGAGAAACCCAAATGTTATTCAAAGATGAATGAGAGATTTGTTTTACATGTCACAATCAGTCCCCATGTTGTGGAGGGTGGATTCAAACTTAGATGGAGGTTAGGGGATTAAGGCCAGATACCTTCTTGATGGCCTGCAGTAGGTTTGAACCTGTTTCCCCTGGCTTACTAGTTCCCTAAGTGCACACTCTACCACTGAGCTACCGTGGCCCCTTTATTTAAGATTATACAATCTAAAATGATATAAAATAGTTTGATTTGTTACATCAGAACAAAATTGGAAACTTTTTCCCTATCACACAAGGGGTTAGGGTAGAAATACACTTAAAGGGTTTTAAATCTCTTGATATGTTTTGATGTGAAAACGTTTTGCGGGTTTAAGGTGGTAGAAGGACTCCTTACAACAGCAAAAATGAGATGCATGACATGGCAGCTTTGAAGGAGAAAGTTGAAGCTATGTCCACATGACCCTTTACCACCACTAAAGTACCTACATCAGACAGAAGCATCGACGACGGGTAGACTTAGCAACTAACATAGTGTCCAGCACTTTACACCATTCAGAGGTTTTTGGGTGATCAGGGAAGTGTATTCATCACAAATTAAGGGACTTATTTTGCATTTTAAAGCATAACCTTTTAAATGATAATTCCAATTACTGGATTAATGGCAGTATCCGATCCAATTATCAGCAGGCCTGATAACCTGTTGAACCTTCTTGAGTTATTAATATTCACACATACAGGGGTTGTATGAAGCAACACCCACATATTTGGTTACTGCTTCATACAACTCCTGTCTCTTGTTGAATTTCTGTCCATGAGGTGTTCAGCTATAATTTGGGTGTCACAAGGGATCCGAATGAGTCGGGCCAATTTCAGGTCTATGTGGACATGAAGGAAAGTACAAAGGTCATGTATTCACCCACTACACCCCCTCTCTATCTATCTTATCTTATCTTATCTATATTCTGTCTTCCCTCTCAGGCCTCCTATGATCCAGCTGTGGTTCAGGGTGGATGGGGCTACTGGGGTAGCTGGGGAAAATCCATATTATCAACTGCCACCGCTACTGTGGCCACTGTGGGTGAGTTTTAAAAAACCTAGTACGACCATGTCTTTATGCATGCTCAATAATCCAGCCAGTTTCTACCCAGGAATATCTCTCTGGCCTCCTACCCTTTGTCTATGTGGATGTGAATGAAGTTACCAAAGGAAATCATTGAGGGTCCATGCCACTCATCTTCTTAGTCTGTTTCCAAGATGGAAGAGGCATCTTTACTACTTTATTTACACTTTATACACACTTTTAATCCTCATAGGTTTGTTCCATGTACATTAAGGTTGTGTTTCTCAATTTACATCACAGGTCAAGGGATCACCCAGGTGATTGAGAAGGCTGAGACCTCACTGGGCATCCCCAGCCCCACTGAGCTGTCGGCCCAGGTGGAGGAAGAGGGGGAGAGGAAAAGACAAGGTAATAATGAAGCACTCCCTTTTTCACATATCTCTGTGGGCAGAGATGAGAGGTTTTTCTGTCTTACTGGAACAGGAGAGTTTCATATCAGACACGTCACCACAACCTCTTGAATCACAGAACTACAGGGCACATTATCAGGACCTGGAAAAGTTATGAACATTTTTGTGTTAGTAATCCAAATTTGACAAAAGCAGCATCAACAACCATGTTAAAGGTTGACTATAAAAAAACTAATTCAAAGCCAGAGGAACTGTGGTGGTAGGGTTCAGTTTATGTCATTATGCTTACATGTACTTCTGCTGGCTAGCTTTCCCATCAGTCAGCTAGCTAGCCTGTTGACCGGGTACAAGACAAGTGTAGTTTCAATGTCAGTGTCTTCAAATGGATCCAAAATGTGTCTTGTAAAAGTCTTTGGGAGTAGACTGTCTTATTTCCAGCATTCGAGGTATAGACAGACTTTCACATCAATTATAGTTTCAAAAGACCTTTTCAGTGGCAACTAAACTATTTTTGGTCATGGAAATTAACTTAAAAGTTCTGGAGAAGTTCTGAAACAGGCATTGGACACCTTTGGTGGAAAGATGTACAAGTGCTGTGTACAAATGCAAGTGTTCATTTGTCCTTGAAGGGAATGCTGGTGATGATACGGATGAGAGAGCAGGAGACGGGACATCAGCAGGGGAAAGTGCAATGGGAATGCTGTCTTCATTCACCAGCGTGGTCCAAAGCACTGTAAGGGGGCACTGACAGACACATTGTATCTGTTGTTCTTCTTTCAGAAGAGTAGCTCTTGTTTTTGATAACAGATGAACCATCTAGTAGAACATGTTGCCATGCAGAGTGCTGAGGCACCAGGTTATGGGAAGGTTCATTTAACTGTTTAAATTTTAATGTTTCAAAAGGTTCTCTTGCTTTGTAGGTTTGTATTTCTTGTCAACAACTTACTGCATGAAATGTGCACTCACCTTATAGCCATGTTAGAGTTTGCTTAAGTTTGCTTTAGATACAGGTTGAGATACAGGTCAGCATAGCTCAGTGGGTAGAGTGGTCATCTGCCAATCAGAAGTTTGCAGGTTTGATCCCCGGTCCTGTGCAAAGCATGTTGAGGTGTCCTTGAGCAAGACACTGAACCCCTAACGGCTCCCTGAGCACTAGATGGTGGCAGCTCCCTGTTATTATACAATAGGATGGGTTCAGAGAATTCAGAGAAATCCAAATTTCCCCTGGTGGGACTGATAAGGGAATTATTATTATTATTTTTATTAAGTTTTCTCTCATGTTTTACATGAAACTTCATTATAATGGAATTAGTCAAGAAATTCCTGACAAAGATTTTCAAAACAACCTGAGATCATATCAGAAAATGTACCAAAGGTCATACGGAACATACTCGATCAAGAATGGTATTCCTGTTCAAGATATTCAACATACGAGAGGTCCATTTTATAGATAGTTGCCAACTTTAACCTTTATTTCCATGTATTAATCATAGCGATGGTCTCTCTAAATCCATATGATGCCTGTCAGTATTGTCTGTGTAGCTTCAGCCTGCTATAGCAAACTGCTTTACCTCAGCCATCAGTTGATGTGAGTAGAGAGGACAGAAGTCTGATTTGTTCAGATGTTCTTTTTCGGATCTTTCTTGCAATCTATTCTGCTACACAAAGGAAATGTAGAGCACCTCTGTTGGCAGAAGAATGTTGATGTCTCTGTGAAAAGGAACTGACTCTAACCCTAACCCCACCCACATTAAGTTTTAAAAATAACTCTGTAGACCACCAGTACTAACTGGACTTGCAGATTGTTAGCAGCAACACCTCCCTTTAAAGGTGGTGACTTATTTTAGATTTTCTGTTTGTTTTTGGAACATTAACACCTCCCGTCTCCACCCTTTTGAAGGGTAAGACTGTGATAACAGGTGGACTAGATGCTCTGGAATTCATTGGGAAGAAGACGATGGATGTGATAGCAGAGGGGGATCCTGGGTTCAAAAAGACGAAGGGTCTGATGAATAGGACATCCACCTTGTCTCAGGTAAGCAGATAAGGGAAAACACTTGTCAAAACTTAGATTCAAGATGACAGAAAATGGATTGCCACACCAACAGGTTGGGGGTACTTTTTAACCGTTCAGTAATGGTATCTCTGAGCACAACTTCCCAACAAGAAGAGTATAATAATAGAATGAGTACTCAGGATACACACATAACAATAATCACATAGTCATTAAGGGGTGTCAGGGCCGTGGTTATGGAGTTGGGAATTGTGACTGCAGTGGAGCAAAACTCTGAAATGGATCCTCTTTGAACCTGAAGAGTATTTCTGATCACATGAGTTTAAAGAGGTAGATGAGCCTTGTATGTGGTCAAGTGGGAATCCAGGGGAGAAGGTTGCATCCCAGGACTTTGGAGGCTTTTTTATCTCTCTGTAGCTCGGTTAGGGTGTTGCTGTCCGTGGTTCCTTATTAGACTGTAGAGGCGGGCATGGGGAAGCTTTGGATGTTGGCAATGTAAAATGGGACCAGTAGCTGCTCGTTCCTGTTTTTCAGATATTTTTTCCCAGCATCCCATTTTATTAGGCTGTGATTCATCTTGTAGCTAGTTGGATCAGTTTAAGTCTTAAAGCTCTTCTTACAGAGATCTTGTGAAATATTTAAAGGAGAAAACAGGCTGTCACGTTTCTGCTCTAAGAAAAGCAGAGTTATGGTACAAAGATCCTGTTTGAGCTGTATGCACCTGGAGTAACCCTTCCTGATCCTCCTCCAAGGTGCTGAGGGAGGCCAAGGAGCGAGAGGAGCTGCAGACAGCAGGAGAAGAGTCATGTGACACAGAGAAGAAGATGGTGGCTCATTACGGCATGCTGTTTGATGAATACCAGGGACTGTCCCATCTGGAGGCTCTGGAGATCCTGTCCCGTGAAAGCGAGTCCAAGGTACATCTGAAGATTTGCTTCCTCAGATGAGTAGGGAAAAATTGGTCTTTTTTCAACATGTGGACAGCATATGAAGCTTTTTGAAAATATCTTGCTCATTAACTATTGGATTTTGGTCAAATATCTCTGAGCTGTTGAAACTCACACAGTCAAATCAAGTTATTGTTATTGTGACACATTGCAAATACCTGTACCTGGTATTTGTATCAAAAATAACTTAGTGAATTTAAATTTCCATTTTCTTGATTTTGAATAATGTGTGTGTGTGTGTGTGCGTGCGTGCGTGCGTGCGTGCGTGTGTGTGTGCGTGCTGCAGGTAAAGTCGGTTTTGAGCACTCTGTCAGGAGAAGAGCTGGCTGAGCTCATGGCAGAGCTGCAGCTGATCCAGAGCCCCTTCTCCTTGGTCGAGTTTGATGATGAGGAAGTGGATGAGAATAAAGGTAGTGTGAGATATGAAATCATGAGATGATATTCAGTCAAATGAGGTTGAAAAGGAAATGAGGGCAGGGTGAAAACTGTCACCTCTCTATGAAAACTAGAAAAGCCTTGACTTGTGTACTTTATTTGGAGTGCAGATGAAGCTGGGACAAACTTCTTGAGGGAACTGACAGAATCCTTGGACAGGCTACATATTTCTGCCTCAGGAGAAAAACTTGGCAAGGTAACTCAACAACACAAGTCAACCACATACTTCTGTTCTCTGGCTCAACAGAGCCAGTTATGAGATCAGATCAACAGAGTCCGTTATGAGAGGAATTCAGCGGCTCTAAAAGAATCAGACGGACCTAAACTAGTTTGAAAAAACACTCTCAATAGGCTGCATTGTATTAGAGAATGTGAGGTGACATTGCATACAGCTTTATAGAGGTCCGTTTTTACCTGTTGTGATTATTCTCCATGTCATGGGGGTGGACATGATCTTATATGGAGCTTGGGGCATTAAGGCTGGATGCTCTTCCTTGACACCCCATGGTGGGTTTGACCCTGTAATGTCTGGCTTGTCAGTTCCTGAGGGACACACTCTACCAATGAGCCTACCTACAGCCTTATTATGTAGAGTTATTATTTATGCAGCCTGTTGTCATGGATTTATGATGTATTCATCTCATTTAACCAGGCATGCAAGGATGCACGTCACCGAAT
>OMLC01099747.1:0-16730 GCA_900302585.1 Regalecus glesne
CCTGGTGTGGTATTCCAACCAGGACCTTGTTGCTGTGAAGCAACAGTGCTAACCACTGCATCACCGAGGATCAGAATGGCCGGGAAGCAGGATGAGGAGTGAGGAGATCAGAAATCTACATCTGGAGGTAAGATCATGCAGTGCTTTATATGTAATCAGTGAGATCTCATCGGTCATACTGAACGTCACAGGTAGGCAACAGTCACAATTCTTTTCAACAGCAGCGGTTCAAATAAAAACCATCTTGCTGTGTTGATTTGAATTGGAACGTTGTTTTTTTCCTGCTCATTCGATATCTATTGCGCCACCATGAATTGACTTATATGCTTTTCTTCTTTACAACAAGTTTGGTAGTCCAGGGAACACGGTGTGTGCATGGCAGAGGATCGAAAGAGAAACACTCTTACCACTCTCAACCTTGGTGACGATGGGTTTCGGTGAGGAGAGGGTGGTGGACTCCGTCAGCCCTTCCTTTACAGAGTCGGAATCCACAGCCCTTCTCCGCCTGCTGTTGCATTGCTGTGGATGGACACAACAAAGCCTGTTTATTCCTGCTAGACATGTTTATAATGTGACAGCTTTACTGCCATTAGTTCTTTATGTTAAATGGGATAAAAAAAAATGTTGGAGTTGCTCATTTGACCCCAAACTAACCTTGAATTCATCACAAGTGCTCCTCTCACAAAGTCTGGTGATACAGTGGAGGTAGTAGGTGGAGATGGTCTCGTTCTGCTGCTCAAGGAAGCGAAAGGCCGGGAAGGAGAAGCGAGCATGGTGACCATCTCCATTCTCAGAGATGTTGGTCATCTGGTGTTTGGAGCACCTGTGGGATGTACGAGAAGTCACGTGTGGACATGGAGGATATTGACCAGAGGGTCTGGACTTTGGCTGCCAGTTCAGGACAGGGGGATGAGGACTTACGGCACAAACAGGTTGAAGAAAGTGGAGTTGGTGGGCTGTGGAGAGATGGAGGCATAGCACCGGTCCAGGAGAACATGGTACCTGTCGGTTTAGGGGGAGATAGTAGGGTCAGTGTGACAGCCGTGGAGACCTGGGTTTGATTCTGAGGTGAGCATTTAAGAACAAAACAAATGGAGGGTCTCACTGTTCAGTTAAGTTGGATGCCTTGACCTGGACAAAGACTTTGGTCCTCAGTTCTAAGCCTAGAGGTGGTATGACCAGAGGCTGGGTGTACTGAGAATCCTGTAAAGAGAGAATCACAGGAGAGAGATGGAGAAATCATTTCTGAATGACGACTTTCTCTCAACCATTTACCAGAACAGCACTGATTTCTCTTTTAAACTTGAGGTGCTCTTTTCTTTTCAGCGGGATGATGCAATCTGGCCCGTCTAACCAACCTGGCCCGTCTCACCAACCTGGCCCGTCTCACCAATCCGGCCCGTCTCACTAACCTGGCCCGTCTCACCAACCTGGCCTGTCTCACTAACCTGCCCCGTCTCACCAACCTGGCCCGTCTCACCAACCTGGCCCGTCTCACCAATCTGGCCCGTTTCGCTAACCTGGCCCGTCTCACCAACCTGGCCTGTCTCACTAACCTGGCCCGTCTCACCAACCTGGCCCGTCTTACCAACCTGGCCCGTCTCACCAACCTGGCCCGTCTCACCAACCTGCCCCATCTCACCAACCTGCCCCATCTCACCAACCTGGCCCATCTCACCAACCTGGCCCGTCTCAGTAACCTGCCCTGTTTTACCACTGATCTGCACCGAGTCCATCAGAGGAACTACTGTCAACACTATCAAGGTAGAGCAGTTTCAGAGAAACTGAGCTCAAACCCACCACAGTTTAGCAACATGAAACATGGCTTCCTTAACTTACGCTGTAGATGTTCATGCTCAATGTGCTGATGAAGCTTCCATTGTTGTCTATCACGGAGATGGAGGACGACGATCTGTAATGGACAAGACAGACATCAGCGAATGGGGGATGATACATGGACACGTGTCCGCTAGCTACCGGAGAGGATAGACACCAAGTCTCACAGTGAGTATTAGATTGAAGGGTTGGCGGCATGTGTGAGGACAGAGGTGATGAGACTCAGGTTTGGGCTCCGACTACCGATTTCTGTCAGTAGGCTGGGAATAGGCCAGATTCAGAGTCTGGAGTAGCAGAGCCATCTGAACCAGAGATGTCTCAGTCAGGTCTGGCGTGTTTCATAGATGAAGAGCCTCCATCAGTTTGGAAATTAGAGATTTGATTGTCGTGTCTATTCATGTGCCACGTGCTCACCCTTGACTTTTCTTATGAAGTCCCAGAGAGATCACATACATTCAAAAGAAGGTTTGACAACCAGAGACAATTCCCCCGTGGGGAAGTTGATGGACTCTTAATGTCCCATGTGAGATCTGCACTCCACAGCCTACACTCATAACACTCACCACGAGGTCATCGGCCTCATTCATCAAACATGTAGATGTACATATTTGTTCTCATACATCCACGACTTCTTTTTCTGTTCTCAACTTTGTTTGACAGGTAGCAGCAGAGCCTAATGGCTATTTGAGACTCCTTCCCCCCTGACATCTACTGTCTACCTCTAGCAACCAGCCACCACCCAGGCCCACTAAGACCTCAGTGTCGGCCCACCGGTGTCTAAACTCATGGGTTGCCTGGGCTCGACACTGACCTCCGGGGCAAAGGTCAGGGCCAGAAACGTCCACACGAACACGTTTGCACACACAGAGAGCTGATGAACGAGCGCCAACGACTCACCAAAAGCAAACAGAAGCAAAGAAGCCAAGGAGAGGAGCTTACACATCCACGCGGGTGTTGTTGATGAGGTACTCCAGAGGATAGGCGCAGGAGTAGAAGTACTTGAGCTCAGCGTTATAGGTGACGATGCCCGTGGTGAGATCGTGGGAGCGAATCACACCGCTGACGTTAACCGTCTGGATGTTGGAGAAGTCGGAGAAAATCCCGGTGCCAGCAGCGCTCGTGGTCTGGAGGCAACATTCATAATCATGTCAAGTACAGGAAGAAAAGGAAACTCTCACGAATTTCTACAATAGATGTGGTGTCCCCCCTTACGTCTCCCTCCTCCGGCTCTACTAACCCTGAAGTTGCTGCCGCAGGCGCTGCTGGAGTTGATGGGGAAGGTGAAGCGGAGGACCGGCGGGCTCACCGTTTCATCCAGGGTCCCCTTACATGCAGGGTCATCAAACATGTGATTGAGGATGAGCAGTGACTCGTTGTAGCCGGTGTAGGCGACGGGGCAGATGAGCACGGCCAGGCTAATTGAAGAGGTGCCACATTCAACGGAGATGTCAGTGTACTCTAAGGTAAGGGAGAATAAGTCAGTAGGTACACATCCGGACATTGTTATCCACCATTGTCATTTAGAAAGCTACGTTCTGAGACTATCATCTCTTTTAGATGGCGTCGGGATGTTAGATGTGTGTTTAAATGTGCACTTTGATAGTGTGGGTTTTTTTCTCTTAAAAAAAAAAAAGCACAGTGCTTGACCGTCAGAGGAGAATGAAGCAGAGTTCTTTCCCTTCACTTAACCAAGAGGCCTGGACGACCCAGAGGGGGACACTAGTGAACCCAGAATACTTTATCCAACCTAACCCTTATACCCATGTGAGGCTTAGCCAATTATGACCCACTGGAAACAGTGCAGCTGAGATTCGAACACCCGACACCGTGACACAGAGATGTACTGAACATAGGTGTCTTACCCCCCTACACCACTAGAGGCTCGCCACGTGATAGTATTGAAATGCAGTCTGGAATGCTGTGGTTGGAGTAGGTAAAGAATGAAACACTGGTAAAATGAGTCCGTGTGCATATCCAGCTTGGCTGTTTTGGCAAACTTATGCTTCATCAACAATGACAGTGAGGCCAAAACTGCATTTCTGTTGAATTCCCAAAATCCCCGAGGTTAAAATGAGCTGTGAGTGTTTGGGGTGAAGACATGAAAGTGTTGAAAAGAAAGTTTTATGGCTTTTCACATTCCTGAGAGCAGAGTCATGAATCCCATCTCAAGGTCTGCAAAGCACAGAGAGTGAAGAGCCATCGGGCCAGAGGACAGTAAATTACCTGGTCGTCTGAAGTTGGCTCCACAGTCACTCTGTGTTAACTGACGGCTTTTGTCCACCATGGCTGCCAAGATGAGGAAGATCAGAAGATGCATCTTTGCCTGTCTTGCTGCGGGTATCCCTGTTACAGAGCAGAAAGGAGCATCAGGATCCCAGTTTGTGTTGAAATCGAATAGAGGGCAGATTCTCTTCTACCTTGGAGGACACCCACCTGTTAGTGTCCCACCTCTGGTCAACCTCTCCCCTCCTGTCTCGCGCTGCTCAGATGCTCTGGAGACGCGTGTGGAGTTGCTTATATAGCTGCTGCCCTCTCTTGAGACTTGACAGAATTAAGGTCAACGCAGTTTGGCGTGTCCCCTTTTGAGTTCCCAGTTATAAGAAGACTTTCATTGTACAGGGAGTGCCCTTAAGGGTAATTAGTGAAACCCTACACATGGTGAGCCTTTAGTGAGGGAAACAGAAACAATGACCCAGTTCCTTTGTGACTTTCCCTTTAAAGTACAGATTCCCTGAGCATGCTAATATGAGACTTCTTGAAATAAGTGTTGGATCCCCGAGCACCCGATCCGATCCTTTGATACCTTTTTAGGGGGAGAGTTTGTGTCCAAACAAAGTCCCAGTGGCTTTTATCACAGGCTTAGATGATCCTAGGAGTCAGTCTCGTGACCCAGAGGGCATTACAGAGTGTGCTCGGGTCCCACTTGGCATCAGGCAGACATTGCTCTTTAAAGGACCTTGTATCTACTGAACCAGCAGCCATTTATAAAGGAAAGTCATGTTTTATGTCAAGCTGCTTCTTATTTATGTAGTTTATCCCATCCCATTGTGCGGATTGGATACTTCAGAGTTGTTGTTTTTTTTTTTTACCACTGTGTAACTCGGTGTTAGAACAACGTCTTATGGGACAACTAAGCACAAGCTGTAAACCCATCCTTTTAACAACACCACAACAAAACGTGCTGCCTCAGTCAGACAGTGTACATGGTTTCCTATCATCCATGACTTCTCAACTCCTCTGGCTGGGTGGGGGATTGATAGTTACTCCTACCTGCTGTGGTGCAGGCTGGTCATTCCAGCGAGGTGAACCAGGAAGTAGACTGAACCCCGAAATGCTCGATCCCTGAGATGGAGTGGCCACCTATCCAGGGTGTTCCCCACCTTTCATCCAATGAGTGCTGGGATAGGCTCCAGCATGGCTCCGCGACCTCACTTCAGATAAGCTGTTGATGGTGGATGGATGGAAGGTTGAATCTTCTCTTTCGTTTTCACTTCCAAATATGTGGTTAGACGGGGCTTGTTGAAACATGTCTGGAATATGTCTCTCAGATGTCCTGTAAGATAATGAGTTAAGATGTTGATCTTGAAAAGTTGAGTCTAGTGGTGGTCCTGTGTCCAAAATCTCCAAAATGAATGAAACTGGTGGGTAAGAATAGCATAACCAGCATATGTGATGGCCAAAGCTATAAAAATAAGACTAAAGTAAAACTTAAAAAACGGATGCTCCTCTAAGGTAGCATGTGAACAATATGGGACAATACGGGAACCATGACGGGATCACGGGTGTGCTTGAGTCAATCTCCGAGAGGAAGAATCCAGAATCCGAGATGTTAATGTAAATTTAAATCACGCTGAATGAAAAGTGATGTGGCAAGCCTCATTGTTCCTGAGTCTTAGTGAAATCAATCTGAGCTAATAAGTCAAAGGCTCTGCTGTCAGTCTCTGTTTAGCTTCGACAAGACAAAAGCTTTGTTCATCTGTTATGAAACCATCGAGGGCACGTACGGCTTTACTTTGTGTTATTGTCACCTGGAAATGTGAGAAGCCATCCGTAAAGCCTGTCTCTATGTCCAAGGGTGTATGTTCTGAATCACTGTTTATGTTGAGCAGTGATCTAGTGATCAGAAGATGGCCGCTGTCTACGAGCTGCTCTGCTTTTGTTGTGGATTTTTGTGTGCA
The DNA here is from genome assembly GCA_900302585.1 of Regalecus glesne. Taxonomy (NCBI): domain Eukaryota; kingdom Metazoa; phylum Chordata; class Actinopteri; order Lampriformes; family Regalecidae; genus Regalecus; species Regalecus glesne. The sequence goes on from OMLC01099747.1 coordinate 6,015, forward strand.
TGTCATTTTTGTTGCTCAAAGCATGTCTCACGTAGTCGCCTGTGATCACCACAATTAACTGGACTTGAGATCAGACCTGCCCAGCAGATGGAAGCCACGGGACCCGCCAAGAGAGATTACCTGCAACAAGCGGGTACAGTGGTCAACTACAGGCTGCTGAAAGCCTGCTTTGAAGTACACCATGTGGACCTGGGGACTGTAGCACGTCGCCCACCTGATAGAGTCAGACTACAGGCAACAGAGGCTAATGTGAGTACAACTTTTAAAAGGGTCAAGTCCTGTAAAACTGCTGGCCCAGACGGCATCCCTTCCCGTGCCCTTAGGGATGTTACACTCAGCTTTCTCAGGTGTTTACTGGAGGTTTTAACCTGCCAGTGTCTTTCTTTAGTTCCACTGTGTTTTGAGAAACCCCCATTGTGTCTGTTTCGAAGAAAACACCTGCCTCCGGCCTTAGTGATTATTGACCTAGTGTGAAGTGTCTGTAAAGATTGGTTATCACATAAACAATGTAACATTCCTCCGACCTTTGACCCATTGCAGTTTACCCGCTGGTCCAGATCTGTAGATAGTGCTGTTTCACTTCCTCTTATTTTAATACAATTAACTCATCCCCAAAAAAGAAAATGGTGTTGAAACTCAGATGTCTTGGTCTGGGCAATTATCTGCAACTGGCTATTTGATGTCTTGAGAGCAGCCCCTAGACTGAGAATAGGTCAAACATACTCATCTGCATTAATTCTTAGAACTGGTGTGCCTCAGGGCTACTGTCTCAGCCCCCTATAGTAGAGTCTGTTCTCACTGATTGTACTAAGTGACAGTGATGAGAGTTGTTGTAGAGACGTGTAAACCTTAACCATATAAATCCCGTGGTAAGAACCTCCCCCTAAATGTCAATAAAACAAATGAAATCTTGTTGACTTCAGAAAGACCAGAGAAAGTCACATTTCTATTTCCATCATTGGGCCCTCTGTTAAAATTGTGGAGAGTTTTATATTCCTCGGGTTACACAGAGACCCTCACACAGTCTCTCAACACCGGCTGCCCCCTGAAGAGACTGTATTTTCTGAGGCATCTCAAGAGTTAAGGTATGAGTATCAGAACTCTTACGGACTCATGTGGCAGTGCCATGGAGAGGGTCTTGACAGACTGCATCACAATGTGGTTTGGCAACCTGACTGCTCAGGACTGCAAACTGCTCCGTAGGACTGTACAGACAGAAGCAAAAATCATCGGTATGGAACTACCTCAGCTTCATAATATTTATACCACTCACTGTGAAAGGAAAACCCGAAACATCGTTAAGGACAGCAGCCACCCTGCTCTGTTCTGTTCTCACTCTTTCCATATGAAAAAAAACACTGCCAGAGCATCCGATGGCTCACCATCCGTGTCATTAATAGTTTCTTTCCACAGGCATTCAGGCTGCTGAACAGCTGATATACCTTCAACTGTGTATATAGTCAATGGTTGTTTTTTAGGGGAGTGGGGGTGGATGGTGTGTTCTTGTGTTCTTTCTGCTAAGGCAGAGCACAAGCATCTCATTGTATTCTACATACACGACACCCGAGCAGAACTTGAACTTGAGGGGTGAGAATATTTTCTGAGGGCCCTGTTTTTTCAAAATATTTGCATCCGGTAACAGCCGCCAAGTGCAGTGATTTCATAATGTCCGTAGACTAAAAGGTCTTTTTGTGGACATGGGATTGAATGGCTGCCAGGGTCAAAAGAAATATCTCCACAAGGTCGGCCACTTAAAGACTAGTTTCGTCTCCATTTTCCCGATGCACATTGCTTACTTCACAGTTTGCATTCCTACAATGAAATGTGTCCTCTGCATTCAACCCATCCTGTTTCATAGGAGCAGTAGGCAGTCACAGCCCCTGAGGGAGCAGTTGGGGGGAATTCAGTGTTTTGCTCAAGGACACTTCAGCATTCTTCCTGAAGGAGCCAGACATTGAACCAGCAACCTTCTGATTACTAGATGACCCACTTGACCCCCTGTGCTGCGCTTCGGAGCTGGATGTATCAGAGAGCAAGTAAGTACCTAAGTGTTCCGAGGCCATCACAAAAGGTGGTATTTCATGAACCGGCTATTTCAGATAGAAAGCCTGCTGTCAATCATTCTGGGTCAGCCCAGAAGACCTTTCAGCAGTGGTAAAGATTTTCTGTATAAGTTTATCTACAAAACATTAAATCAATACCTTGCCTATCCATACAACAACAGACATTTCCTGAAAGGATACCTTCAGTCTCAGTCCCCTGTTGACTGATTCACTGGTCTATATAACGTGAGAAAGGGGGGGGGGTGGCTTGTAACTTTTTACTAGCTCAGTAAAAACTTGAACGTGCATTCTTTGGGCCCACTAAATCGGAAGGTGAACCGTCACTGGAACTGCTTCAGTTGCTTCATCTGGTTGGCACTGGGAAAGTTCAGAGGAATATTCTTCTTCCCAGTGCATATTCGGCAGCATATGGCTCAGGAGGTGGGGTGGTTGGCCGGCAATCGGAAGATTGCTGGGTCGATATATATACATGTGTGTGTGTGTGTGTGTCTGTGTTACAAAACAAAAATAATCTTTTCACACCATTACATTTCACTGTCTCTCAGTTGTCTGAATCACCTGGTATTGCAGCAAGTAAACACCTTTTCATTGGCAGTGCCAACCGTCTGATTTGGTGTTTTCGCCTCAATCCTTAATAAATGTCAACACGTGAGGGAGAGAGGAGCGTGAGAGGCCAAGCGCTGAGCAATCTGACCCCGAGTCTGCTTCTTGGAAAATGATCACTGGGTGTAGCTGTCTGATGGACAACCTTACATGTGTGACCTTTCCAGCAAACTAGCCAGAACAATACATGGCGTCAAGTTCTACTCTGACCCTGTCAGCACCACTGTGAGACTGTGGTCCTCTGCAGCATAACTTATATTTAGATAATGAACTGACAGTCTGGACAACACCTAGCGTGCGCCTCTCAAATTGTTGCACAGTTGTACTTGGTCCACTCTTAAGGCCACGTAGATGTAGTGATTAATCCCGCAGAAGGCCTCCACAGGCTCATTATCATCAGTTTAGGTCATGAAATAGGCTGCTTTCATTGTAGCTCCCCTCAGGCTTACCAAGCAACTAGCTGAATAGAACTGCAGTGGTCATTTTCACCTTTGACCTCGAACACAGTGTTGCATTCCATCAAATTCCCACACAGGTGCAACTTTAGCTGAGCCTCAGTAAAGTTGAAGTGGAGCTTGAAGGTAGAGCCTGGGATGAAAAGCCAGGGAGCATGGAGGTCACGCTGGATGGAAATCTATAGGAGCAAGATGAGGTCGCCACAGACTGAGTGGAGTCGAGGAATTCAAAATGGAGGAATCAAGAGTTTAAAGAGCCTAGTAAAGATGGAATGCTGCATTGAAAGTATAATGGAGCCGGTGACGAGTTCTCCCACTGAAACACCACCTGTAGAATCTAGTATAGAAGTGGAACCATGGAAAGCAGTAAATCACTTCAGTGGATGTGGAGGATGGAGATGTCTTTACTGTACATCACTATGTAACCGCTGTGAACTGACCTCAGTAGCTCCACTTCCTTACAGCCCCTAATCCATATTATGTGGTATCAACATTAGATCAGCACCTCATCCTCAGCGTCATGAAGATTATGTCATGTCACGTCCTGTCATCATCAACCGCTGATCTGAAGTCAGGTCATGAATCTGCTGGTGTCCATCCCTTCACTGATTGGTTGGAAGATGGAGAAACACCCTGGACAGGTCATCAGTCCATTGGTGGTGTGAGAAATTGAAGCCAGATGTCAGGATCCGAACCCGCATCCTCTGGGTCGGTACTTCCCAAAGTGTGGGTTCTATCCCTAAGCTACTCTAGCCCCCATCATGAGGATTATTACACACTCAGTTCCAGCTTGTTCCTAGGCACCGCTCAGGTATGGGTGAACGTGGGCGGCATCAACAGGAGTCAGTGATCACAGGAGTGTTAGAATGTCTCATTCCCTGCTCCACTGATGCCCAAAATAATGCTGTCAAGACAGAGTAGGAGTTGTGGGACCTCCTACACATGCAAAGGCCTGTAGGGTTGTTGTTTTATGCCAAAGATGAGCTGTGAGCTGAAGTGGCTCTTTTGAGGCTGTGCTTGCTCTGAGCTCTCTTTGACACCGAAATACTGCATAACAATGTGCTGAATATTAATATTTACATGTCAAACATATTTGCCTTAGCTTTTCTTGTCATTTCAGAGATGACTCAACCCAGGATGTGAGGCCTGGCAATGTCCTGGCATCTCACACAGATCGTGCATTTGTGTCATGTCAGTACACGTCAGTGTGAGTCTTATCATTCATCAGCACTCAATTACTGTTTATTCTACCATCTGTGACTGCTGCTGATGAGGGATATCTGTCTCTACATGTGTGTGCTCAGTGTTGAGGTCAGGCAACACAGGACATGTCTCATCAAGGCTTTACTGGGCAGAGCCGGGGCTGTTGTTACTGGTCATCCCCGCCCAGCGCTGGGACGCCGGCGCTGGAGTTTTGCCCGTAGATACATGGAGAGATTGATGATGCAATTCTCCATGGAGAACAGGGAGTACATTTTAAATTGTATTAATACACTTGTCAGAGTTTCTTTCTGCATTAAATCTGGTGCTGAAGCTGTTTTATCGTCTCCTAATGAAGCAATAAAACTGATGATATCACTTTGATGTCACATTTTATTCCATTTCATCCCGACAATGTGACCGAGCAGTGGGAAATAAATGGAAGAGGAAATAACGGATTCTCTCTTATCTGAGGCCTAATCGACTTAATTGTTTGAAAATTTTAATATCTCCTTTAAATTTATTCATCAACCCAATGAAAGTTTTCACAAGAATATCAGGATATCATCCTCTCATCTGTTTGGTTAAAAATAACTTTTCTTATTAAGAACCTAATAATAAAAGTAATAATAACAATGATAATGATTAAAATAATAATAGTAATAATCTGCTTCACAGGGACAGTGCATATTGATGAAAATTTACAATTTAAATACACCAGATTGAGCTAATTTTCATCTGTTGTCCCAAGTAGTCAGGGATTCAGTGTCTTGGTCAAGGACACTTTGGCACAATTTCTGAAGGAACCAGGGATCAAACCAGTGATCTTCCAAGTACTAGATGACAACCCTACCTCCTGAGTTATGCTGTCCTAGTAATAAACATAAGACTGAGTCTACTGTCACCACTGGTGGTTGTCTACTCACCTTTGCATCCTCTGCTAGAGTTGCCAACTAGGCTTCCTCGGGGGGGGAACATGTGATGTGTGCAGAGGCTGTCCAGGCGCTCCACCTTGGCAGGACACCACCAGCTTCCTAAGAACACATTGCCAGCGGCGTTCCCTGTGAGCCAGTGGATGCACCAGAGCTATCAACCTCAGCCTCATTTTTGTTGGATGCTGACATATCAGCCACCCCACCACACCACCTGAGTGCCCCTTAAAACAAAAACCATGAGGATCAACAAAGCAGCCCCGCGTCCATTTCCTGGAGCGATCCAGCATATCCAGCCCGCTAGGTATTATCAGGGACGAGGCAGAATTTAACATCACTCAGGCTCACATCGACGCTGAATGACACGCTGGCAGCACCTTTCACCAGCCAGCCCATCACTCCTCATAGCAGCTGGCAGGTACCTGGCTGAAACAGCCCCGTTTCCCTATGAGCAGAGCGTCACTCATCACAAAACTGTCTGTCATGCATCTGTTAGCTCCACGATGATTTATGGTCATGTGGAAGTGGATGAATTCTATGTTGTTGTTGTTGTTTTTGTTCTAAAAAAAAGAGCTGTTACTTTATCGTGCAAAGTGAAACACCGTATTCTGCAAAGCACCGCCATTCATCCAAGTCCAATGAATCCAACTTATCACCAAGCTGGACTGATGGAGTGGGTGGAGGACATGACAGAGAGGAAACTCGGTGAGGGGACTGTTTGTTTAGAAACACGGCACTGGCAGAGATTTAATCACAAGTAAAAGTGCAATGTTTGCAATATGCATATGCTTTTGTACATCAGTATTGAATTACATATAAGTCAGTGACACCCTCTGACAACACACATCAACATGTAGGTGTAACATGAGCTGGAGTAACATGCCATTAGATGGTGCACATACACAACTGCAACTTAACTCGTATTTTTACTGCCACCTCGCATGTGTTGTCTGAAATAGCAGTAGATAATCGACTATTTACTGATTGATTTATCGATGAATCATCACAGACCCCTCCTAGTGACTAATAACATTAATAAATTAAACATTTATATTCATTCTTATATTGATATTGTCTTAAAGTTTGGTCAAACGCTGACTCTTAGCCCTGAGGCTGTTTCTTTCTTAGTTTGCATCATCAAACTCCAGTTATTGACTAGTTCCAAAACGTCTTAGCAGCTCCCCCTGGATGGAAACAGGACAACATTTAAACCACTAAACAAGAAGTGCGTCCGTGGCCAGCCCACTATAATTGATCCTACACCCTGCAATGGGAAGCTGTTGAGCTGAGGTATTGAATTATAACGTGTGTATGTCCCGGCTATATGGGTTAAATCTGCATGGCGATCCGTTCACATGCAGAAACGCAAAGTTTTGACAAGCGTGGACCAAAAACCACAGAAATAGCTACGGTACGATACAATGCACATGAGGAATCGCTGATCTAGCTATATGCTAAGGCTAATTGTTCACTGACCTTTACAATTTTCTTCCTCTAAAATCATGATTTAGTAGATTCAGATGTCGCTACACATCCTCCATGAACAGATGACAGATGTTGTCTTGATGGATGCTCAATAATCCAGGTGAGGATTTACAGCGAACGCTGTATTTAGATGGACTGTTACGATTTGAACTGATTCATAGATGTGTTGTTCACGGTGGGCTTGACACGGGTCTAGTCTACATGTACACGGGTATTTTTTGAAAATGGGGATTTTCCGTCTTTGTTCTTATTGAAAATCTCATCCACACAACGGCTGTTTTAAAAAAAAAATCTCCATCCAAATGAAAACGCAAAAACGTACGTTAATTTAATCGATGCGCTGTCAAAAGCATGCCAAACCAGCAGGGGGCAATACAGCGTTAACCCTAAAGTCACTTTGGGCAATCGGAAGCCTTAAAACAAGCCAATGACAAGTGGGAAGGTGTTATTTTCCGGTTTACGTTAACGTTGAAATCAGAGTATTTGAAACTCTTCACTCTCGGTTGGAACATAAAGGAACAAATCAAGTGGATATGAAGATACTCCGCAAAAACAATATGGTAGTGATATAGATAGAAACATCTCCATTTATCTCCAACTGGACTGTTAACAAAACATAAGGGCTATTTAGTGGTCCAGTTGATTGCAATTTGCCATACAACAGGAAAATAAACTTCAACCTACAGGTTTCCAAAAAGACCCTTTTTCAGTGACCTAGAACGTGAGTTTACATTTGGATGAAAAGGCCCAACGACGCAAAGAAAACCACGTTTTCTGGAATACCCCATGTACGTGTGGACGAGGCTTCGTGGTGGTCAGTTGAAGGCCGGGTTGCGGGCTCCGGACAGGCTGCTGGACAGACTGCTCTTGCCTCTCAGCAGGGTGAGGGAGAAGATGAAGAAGCAGACGCTCACGACGCCGAGGATGATAACGCCTGAGATGAGGGCGCTGGTGACCGTGTTCATCCGAAACACCGGAGCGTTTAGCTGGGCTGAAATGTAGACAACACCAATACTATACAAGCCATAGTAGGTAGACACCCCACCATTCTCTCCTGCTGATTTGATGTGAGTGAGGTATCACTAACTGTCCTCAGTTATTAATTACAGAGAAACAAAATCACAGCTCATCAATATATATTAACCTCAAGGCATCTGATGGTGAGACAGAGTCAATGTCATATTGATTAGATATTTGGATTAAAAAAATATTGAGCCTGGACCAGTACTTAATTTGTAAATCTGGAGGTACTGGAGCAAAGGGTGCCCCGTGACAGAGGCAACCAAAGCCTCTGAGTGGTCCCGGAGCGCAAAACCCCCCAAAAAATGTTAGCAAAAAAAGTCACCAGTGTCGCATTATGGTGATACATTACCCGGAAATGTTGGTCTTGACTGAATTGGTTGGTGTGATTGGCTATTATTGCTGTATTATCTGCAATTGACATTTGTGATTTTGGGGTGAGGGATGACTTTTTTGTGTGTGTATGTGTTTTTCTTTGTTGTTACTCTTTTAAAGGATGAACGATTGGTGTGATTGGATATTATTTCCTGGGAATTGTTGGGACAACTTTCTTTTTTATGGATACTAATGGTACCTGATCCAGGTAGATAGAGCCCAAGCAGTTCAAAAGTGCGATGTCCCTGAGCTAGCTCCGGCGAAAATTAAGCACTGGTCTGGACTGAATGCAAGGGGCTTACCAAGTTGGGAGTTATTGGTCGGCGTCTCATCTGGAAAAACACACAGTAAGGTCATTTGAGGATAGGATCCAACATTCCATTGTCTGCGGTATGATATATGGCGCAATGGCACGCTGATGATTTTCTATTAAAACACACCAGTCAATGGGATGACTGCAGGCACTTTGATGCAAATCTACCACTGTCTGTCTACTGTGCCAGTCTGCTCTGTACAATACCAGCTTTTTTCATTTATCTAGGTCAGCTCGGTGAGATCCTAAAGTCATATTAAAATTTCAGATGGAGAAAAGTAAAAAAATAATATATTAATATATTAAAAGGTTCTATACCATATATTTCAAATTCACAGTCTGCTTGTACAATAGATAAGTAATCACACATTGAGCTGTTAAGGTGGAATGGTTTGCAGAGGGAGCGGCGTAAAAAGCCTGCAGGAGGTATTGTACTGCTCCACATCACATCTGGCATTGCACTGGGAGCACTACGTGTCAAGTTTGACGTGAGGAGAATGCTAGCCCCAGACAATCAATGCCATTCTCTCTCTGTCATGAGACTGGAGGAATTGCGCTGGACAGATTGGCTTGGAGCTGGAAAAAGACTCTGAAGAGAGGGCAGAGAGATTATGAATGCTATCAAACTTTACCGCTGCGTGTGATGATGGGACCTGCTGTAATCACCGCATTCCCAGATGCGCCACTTGACTCTTTCACATCTGACACATCTCTCCTTTTCCTGCTGCCACAGATCTAGAAGAGAGGACATGATGGTAGACATGCATCTTCATGCTAGGATCAGGCTGGAACGCTATGGTTCTTAATGCAGTATGAATATAGAGTGTTTCCACTGGAGATGGATATGCCTTATATCTTGATGTCAGTAACAGATGGTTGGAGGACACACCATGTGGAGGCTTGGGAGAGATTGGGGAAATGGCAGATGGCTGATGTGTGGTGCCCACTTACTCTGCTATGATGGACCAATCCTGACCTATCAATTGTGTGCAGAGGAGAATGCGTGTACCTGAGCAGCAGAATGGTCTGTGCAGAATTAGCCTTAATTTCTATTTAGTAGTTCACCATTCACTGCTATTTAATCATAAAAAATGTGACTTCCTAATGTGGTCAAAGTTGTGACAGAACCTTTTCTTTTACAGCACAGCGACCGAAACGCATGAGACTACTTTGTCCTGAGTGCTTTTACAGCACAGCTGTCAGCCAGTCTTCATCTGATCTCAATTAGGCATCATTTGAACTCTATTTGGTTTCTTTTTCCTTGTCAGGAGAAGAAGGTGGGTTGAGAAGAACATCAGCCATCTGAACCATTTAATCATTACCAGCCCACAGACCAAGCCACAACATTTGTTTCTGTAATCTATGATCAGGACTGTTTCTTCTGGAGGGAAGCATCCCCTCATCAACTACACAGTCTGTGAAAGGAACAATGTCCTTGTGGCGATACAACCCTGTGTAAGGAAAAACACATTTGCACACTCGATTTTGTTCCAGTTCACCCCTAATAAGCATGAACTTGTTTTAACAAGAGCCATAAAGTGATCAGTCTCATTTGTCAGGTGATCAGTGGTCAGGCCAGATTTCCTCTGGGATAATCTGCCTCTAGAAAACCACTGGGCCTCATTCATCAGTCGTTCATACATACAGATCTGTTTCACATGTATGGGATTCATTCAGCCCTCAAGTGGCCTGAAAGGAAATAGCAAAGCCTGATGGCTATTTGTAACTCCTTCCCTCTAACATCAATTTTCTCCATTGTGCAAGGAGACATCATCCAGGCCTGCAAAGACATCAGAGTTATCCAGTTGGTGTCTGAATTCAGGGGTTACCAAGGTTCCACGCTGGTCTATTGAGGCAAATTTGAGGGCTAAAAAATGCTCACGGGTGTGTAAGAACAAGTTTGTATGTACATATGAATGATTCATGTTGAGCCCCATTGACTTCTCTGCAGTTCTAGTTTTAGCTAGCAAGATGACTATAAAACCTAAAAAGAATATTTATTTGTCATTTTACATACATACAATGAAATGTATGCTCTGTATTTAACTCATCCTGTTGTATAGGAGCAGTGAGCAGCTGCAGCGCCCGGGGGACAACTCCCAGGCAGGAGTGTTAACCCTGACATGGATGTCTCTGCCAATGGGAAGAAGAAACGGGAGCACCCAGAGGAAGCACATACAGACATGGGGAGAACAGGGTTCACACAGAAAGGACCTGGGACAAGATTCAAACCCCAGACCTTCTCGCTGTGATGCAATGGCAGTAACTGC
>OMLC01099753.1:0-19766 GCA_900302585.1 Regalecus glesne
GGGGTGGAGAGAGAGACAGAGAGAGAGAGAGAGAGAGAGAGAGAGAGAGAGAGAGAGAGAGAGAGAGAGAGAGAGAGAGAGAGAGAGAGAGAGAGAGAGAGAGACAGACACAGAGAGAGAGAGAGATTGAGCTCGAGTCAGACTCTTGATGAGAGAGAATGAGAGGCCCCTTTGACATGTGTGGCCCACTCACAGCTACAGCACCTAGCGTGAGCTATCTGTCTTCATTTCTCCCAGCCTCTCCCAAAACCAAGTGACACCAGTTACTGTGTCCTACTTAAGCATGCATCCAATCTCCCATTGCCTTAAAACCCCCAGGTACTTAGACTAAGACTTACAGCTCCTTTCGTCGCTGATCTTGGCTGGGATCTCCTCCACACAGTCAGACGGAAACCAGCCAACCTGGCCCCGGGCACTGCCCTCCCAGAAACCCCCCTCTCCAATGCTCAGAACTGAAATGAAAGAGAGGAAGGAGAAAAGAAAGTGGGAGAAGGGTGGCAACGAAACTGGTTTTTAACCACAAGGTCATAGAGATAACAGGAAAACCCTTTGGAGTTCACTTAATTTGAACTCTACTTATTACCAGTCACTTAATTGTAACACCCATATATTATAAAAACAAAAGGAACACAGCATTTGTGGCCATTCTATTTACTTTCCCTTGTCTACATAAGGTCTCTGAGGGGAAACGAACAATAGCATACATGTCAGGATTAACAAGCTGTTTTGAGTATTGGAAAAAAGCCTGTCAGTTTCCCCCAATTCCTCCGTGCTGTAGGCCTTTGGTTAATGTGAAAATTTATGCAATCTTACATCTCAAGAGGCTGAAGAGGAGCCCTCACGGACTGTATTGAAACAATTTGAAACCACAGAGCTTAGCTTGGGACATCCATTAAGTCTCTTGTCTTTTTCAAGGTATTTAATTTCTAACATACAGGTAGCTACAGTTAATCAGCACATAATGTATGTCAGATATCTCTGTGGGAAAAAAACAGCAAGAAGTCAAAAAGGGTAACATACAATAGATATAAGTTGCTGTAAGTCTCACCTTTGACCCTGTCATTCTTGTACAGGTCGATCTCCCCTTCAGACTTGGAGGTGTAAGGACGTACCACCACAAAATGTCTCCCTGGAACTGCACTGTACAGTTTTCTTCTGGTACCCAATGTCTCCCCGTGTCCACTGGAATTGACAAAGAGATGGAAAGACCATGAAATATATGTAAATAGATCCACACACGCACACACACAGACACACACACACAAAAACACACGTGCGCACACACACACATACACTTATCTAGATCAAAGATGCAGAGAACAGCAGGGAACTGTGTTGCTTGACAGGTCAAACCATTGGCTGGCCCTGAATGTAGCTGTAGCAGTGGATTCTGGGTATTACCAGTACCCACATAAGACCACGTAGAGAAAAAAGCAATACAGGAATACAACAATTTCAAATATACAATAGTGTCCATAAACTTCATTAGTATTTGTATGTAATGTTTACAGACTGCACTAGTTCATAGAGGATTTTATTTTCACATCAGAGCACTCAAATGCACAAAAAACTTTGAAAGATACACAGTTAAAATGCATATGACTGGACAGAAATAAATAGTCAAGTATCAGTTATTTCTATCATTCTCCTCCAAAGTTAACAATAATGAGACTTGACTGCAGACGGGAATGCATAGTAGATGTGTTTGTAATTGTAATGCAGCGCCATGTAGTGGTCACTTGCCCCTATAACATCCCCAGCAGAGCGATCTGACAAGCATTGGCCACAGGATGCAAGATTAAGTAAGTGTATATATGAATTAATAACAGAAATGTCTCATATTTGCACATTTTCTAGGCTTATGAAAGGGCCTTCCCTCGTGTCACATTTAGTTGTATGTTTCATGTCCATTTAAGTTCAGATGTGTTCCAAGCCAGGTACACCACTAGGCTTGAAAGACAGAGCCTTAGCTGAAATTTTAAAATAAAATAAAATAAAGAAAACTTGTAATTTTATAATAATTTCAACTCAGAATCTTGCATTTTATTGTTAGATCACACCTGCAAAGATTTCCTTTAAAAAATAACAAAAAACAAAACATTTATTTGTTTTATTTTTGTGTTCTTAGGATGGGTTTTGACAATCGTGGAGTGGCTTAGCCCCCTCCCCGAAAGGCCTAACAACGTCCCTGAATTCCAAACATTCATTTTGTTTCAAAGGTACAAGAAAAGTCAGCTCCAATTTTCTCTGAACTATATAAATAAGCCAAAGAGGTTCTGGGATTCTGTTCTGTGGAGCGATGAAACAGAATTGGAATTTTTCGGGCCTATGGATCAGAGGTACATCTGGAGGAAGAAGAATGAAGCATACACTGAAAAGAACACCCTGCCTACAGTGAAGCATGGTGGTGTTTCAGTGATGTTCTGGGGCTGCTTCACCTTCTCTGGTACTGGAAACTTGCAGTGTGTGGAGGGCAAGATGGATTCAATCAAGTATCAGGAAATCCTGGGAGAAAATATCATGCCATCTGTGAGGAAACTGAAGGTTGGGCGTCATTGGACCTTCCAACAGGACAATGATCTCAAGTATACCTCAAAGTCCACTAAGGCTTGGTTTCAGAAGAAGTCCTGGAACATACTAGAGTGGCCATCACAGTCACCTGACTTGAACTCCATTGAAATATTTGGTGGGATTTGAAAAAGGTGGTTGCAGCACACAAACCCAAGAGTATTAGTGAGCTGGAGGCCTTTGCCCATGAGGAATGGGATAAGATTCCTCAGGAACACTACCAGAAGTTGGTGTCTGGCTATGCATCATGTTTGCAGCAGGTCATAACAGTAAAAGGGTGTTCTACCAAGTACTAAAGATGTTTGTCATGAGGGGGTTGAATCATTGTGGAACTGCAGTAGTCATTAAAGCAGCATTTTTTGTTGAATTTGGAGAAACCACCTGTAATATTAGTTGTATTGAGCTGTTTAAAATGTTCTTGTTTGATTTGTTTTTTTTTATAAACAGCTGCTAGTTTGTATGTTTGACTAATAAACCTGATTTGCAGTGGGGGTTGAATAATTTTGATTGCAACTAGACCTATATGCAGTGTGATGGATAGAAATAGAAGGAAAGTGTGAACAAGATTGAAAAGCAGCAAAACAAAACCAAAGCATCGAGAAAGGGGAGGTCTTTAAAGGAAAAGAGGAAAGCAAAGTTAACTAATGAGAGAAAGGCAAGGTTTTTATCCCACAAGTACAGTCAGTGCGTCATCTTAGGGGTGACATAGCTCAGTGGGTAGAGCTGCCGTCAGGCAATCACAAGGTTATGAGTTCAATCCCCGTTTCTGCGTATAGCATATCGAGGTGTCCTCGAGCAAGACAGTGATTCCCTAACTGCTCTCTGAGCGCCATATGCTGACAGCTCACAGCTCCTACCCAATAGGTTGGGTTGAAATGCAGATAAATCCAAATTTCCCCTCGCAGGACTGATAAGGGAATTCGTCCTGTCCTGTAAATTGCAGTCCTAACCATTCTTTCAATGGCCAATCGAGAGTTAACCCCATGCAATGCTGAGTGAGACAGCTCAAAATTTTGCCAGCGGGGCACGGACGATTGTGAATCTAAACATACACAAGATGTGGGCGCTACTTCATGACACCGAATTCCAAAAGACCCCCACCGTATTTCATACATATTTGAAACGCTCCAGTATAGCACTCTGGGTGAGACCTCCCCTATCACTATCCCTTTAAAGGTACCGCAGGTCCATCACATGGACGGTTTGCTTCATCTGTTGGATTTGGCCACTTGTTGGTTTCTTGTTCGTATCACGATCGTACCCACCTTATTTACATCATGTAGAAAACAAATAGAAATCAGATTAAAGAATAAAACCTCTCTGTAGTTCGCTGGTTCCATTTTCCATTACATTTGCACTTACCTGATTTAGTATCATATTATATTAGTATATTTGGTATAGTATCATAATTCACTATGATTTCAGTACACTACATAAGGATGCACAGCGCTGTAAATGCAACAAGCCAAATCAAATGTGCTATATTTTGGATTCATGTTGTGTTGGAATAATCGGTAAAAGTAAATCCCGACTAGTAAAATTGATGTGAACGCACCTCATGTCGAAAAAATATCTTTGACAGTTGTCGAAAATATTAGTAGACGGCATGCTAACCAATGATGTCATTAACGCGGAAAATTAAATGCTCAGTTGATGGTAAGAAACTTCATTTATTGATTCACGCCCATTACGTTTTTGCGCTCATGCAGTGCTTAATTTGTAAATCTGGAAGTGTCCTCTTTCACAGGGACGAAAAGTTCTCCCGTGAAGGGTCAATCAAAGGCTCCCAGAGGTCAGGTAGCACAAAAACCAACAAAATAACCAAAAAGATAAAACAACAACAACCCGTTAACAAAAAAAGTAATCAGTGTGGCGTTATATGGGTAAATAACCCATTAGGCCCTGTTTTCCCCCTTAATTCATTGTTCTGTTAATTCCAGTAAAATTGGATCAATGCCCTGCCCATACCCTCACGTTGGACTGCAGGAGTTACAATTTTTAACATGAGCTACATTTCAAATGGGCCTATCCTGGTCACAAACCCCGTCGATCATCACGCAACATGCAAATGCCCAATGCACAGCAGTGGGGCTTACAGGCCTGACATCATACATCAATAATAGGATATTTAATTCAAATCAGGAACTCACTGCACAATTAAGATTAGGCTATAATACCAGTGGTGCAGCGGGGGCATTTTTAATGGGGGAACACTATTTTAATTAGGTAATCATATAGCCTTTATTTTACACAGACTGTAGCCTTTATTTTATGTTCATTGTCGAGGCTATGGGTTGTTATGAGTTGCACTGGAGAATGAGATTGGTTCCGGGGGCGTATACCAAGGAGGACACTAAAAGAGGGGAACACGAAGAGTGGGCACACCAGTTGAGAATTCGTTGTGAGAACTTGTATGCGAAGATTAATCAAGTCCATTTTTACAACTTCTGTAACCCGTCTTCCTTCCCCGCCTCCGAGAATATGGAGAATCCCCAAGACACCCAATTCATAGGGTTACAATCACAAAGAATGGCGACCTGCAGTCGCCGACCGTATCTCAACGACACAACTATTAAGAACTCGTTTATGTCAGGCTGATTTGGCCTTCGGATCACAAGACCCCCCCTCTTTATTTTTGGCCATTACCTGTTTGTTTTGAGGTGTTAATTAGACGGTGCTGATTAACAACAGATGTGCATAATTTGTGCTATTAGTGGATGATCCCCCTGGACAGAGAGGAGAGAGAGATATGAGGAGAGGATGGAAAAAGAAGGTGAGTGAGCTCTAGTGTTGCCCCAGTATCCTTTGTACCTCAACCGAAGCGTCTGTCGTATGCCTGTAATGCAATGTAATGTAATGTAAGTATAAACGGGAAGAGAAAAAAAAAAACGGGATGAAGATGAGGTGGAGGGCAAGAGATAGGAGAGAATTGTGGGAGGTGGAGAGAGGAGAGATAGAAAACAGTTGAATGAGGAGTGAGTGAAGGAGGAAAAAGAGAGGAGTGGAGGAGGACTCTGTGGAGAAGCCAGTTATATCTCTCAATCTTCCCGAAGACAGAAAACACCCCCACTGCACAGATCTCAAGGTGGAGCACTGTTTTTCTTTCCTTTAGCACCACATGCATAATTTAGTGGATCTCAATCAAAATAATTTCTGTCTCAGAGTGATATGGAATTTAGTTTCTCTGACCTCCAGTACATCAATGTCTGGCTCACATGAGGAAACTTCTGTTATTAAGTGGTTTTTTTTTTAAAGGAATGTGACCGTGACTGTGAGCACATTTGCTGCTGTCTGTCGCGAATCATGTTGTCTGTCACCTGTCTTTATTTCCTGACAACACTGTCACGCAGTGTGGCAGACTGACTCTATGTTTCAATTTCCCCAACGTTGTTAACCACGAGCCTTGAGACCATTTGGAATTATCAGCAGCTATGCTCTTGTCTGCCATTGGATGGATCCCAGCTATATTCAGGCAGCATCTTCAAGCTGTGACTGTTGTCCATGACATTTTGGGTTCGAGAGACAGCTGTGTGTGTGTGTGACAGACAGACAGAAAGAGGGTGTGAGAATGTGTGCGTGTGTGGTGCGTGCTGGCTCACACATGCAAGTGCAACTGTGTAAGTCTGAAAAGTGACACATTAAATAGGAAAAATGCTATACCATAAAAACCGGGTGTATGTGGGTGTGGGGGGGGTGGAGGTTACAAGGATGGCATGATGGGATTATGGGCAGGAGAAAAAGGAGGATGACAAGCATAGAGTCTGAGGCTTTGAAGAACACCTGGGTTGAGAAGCCTGGAGTGATGTTGCCACTTCATACTTTTTGAGAATCAAGTGCTGCCAGTGTCTTATTGGGGTGACAGTAAGCACAGCAGAAAATCACAACCTCGAGCCCCAATCATGAAAGTGATCCAACTCTGGATTTATCGTTGATCCACACGTTTTAACTGACATGATGGGTCCCCACTTTGTGCACCCGAACGTAGACCTAAAAAGAGTTTGGGGGATTAACGCCGGATGCCCTGCCTTATCCCCTGTGGTGGGCTTGAATCGGGAATTCTTGGCTTGTCATCCCCTGATGCTTCCATTCTACCACGGACCCCTACGGATCTTCAATTCAGTCAAAGAATCCTGTACAAATCTTGCAAAAAATAGATGGTAAAAGAATGTGCAGCTAATGTCTTGATGAATGCTCAATAATCCAGGTAAGGGAAATCACAGAGGTGAATCAGTTCAACTGGATAAGAAGTTTATTCAGAAACGTTTCGTCACTCACCAGGTGACACCTTCAGTCTGAGCAGGCTGCAGCATTTCCCTCTTATAAACAGTACATTGATGCCACACAACAATAGGCTGGTTTCATATGCAAGTTTGGTAATCAACTGCACATTCAGTGGGAATGAGCACCATTCACAAAGGATTGAAGATTATTTTCAATCACAGCGTTGTAAAACGCCGACAGATGTACTCCCATCTGTTAAATGCCAGGAGGACTGCAGTGACTTGTACATCGGGGAGACCAAACAGACGCTGGCTAAGAGGATGGCGCAACATAGGAGAGCCAACACGTCAGGTCAGGACTCTGTGGTCTACACCCATCTACAGGCTAGAGGCCACTCATTCAAGATGATGATGTTCACATCTTTGATAGGGAGGAACGCTGGTTTGAAATGGGGGTGAAGGAGGCCATTTGATTGAAGAGGGAACGACCGTCTTTGAATAGGGGTGGTGGCCTGAGAGTACACCTGTCGGGGTCTTACAATGCCGTGATTGCAAACATTCCCCAATCCTTTGTGAATGGTTCTCATTGTCACTGAATGTGCAGTTGATCACCCAACTTGCATATGAACCCAGCCTATTGTTGTGTGGTATTAATGCACTGTTAATAAGGAGGGGGATGTTTGTTTTCAGCTCAGACTGAAGAAGTCACCTGGTGAGTGACGAAACATTTCTGAATACACTTCTGATCCAGTTGAACTGATTCACCTCTTTTGTGATATATGCAGCTAACTTAGAGCAATCAACAACCAACCAAAAAATTAAAAGACCCAGATCAATTTCGGCATAGATGAGCATAAACCGATGTATGAAAAGACAATTGGCATTGGTACTATTCCAACCCCGTAAATTAACCTTTTGCTATTTGGTACAGACTAAGAGGGTGGCACAGGTAGGGCAGTTGTCTTGTAATCAGAAGCTTGGAGGTTCGATTCCCAGTCCCTGAGGCAAAGTGTACCGGAGTGCCCTTCAACAACACACTGAACCCCTAACTGGTCAAGCCCTGCGACAGGATGACAACCTGTTCAGGTTGTTTCCCTGACTTCCAGTCAGCACTGAGATAGGCTCCAGACCTTACAAACCAACTTTGGATAAGCGGTCCATAATGGATAGAGAATGAGATACAAGAGCTACAGTAAAAGAGACAATTAATTGACTTTCAACTGTATCTGCATCTCTGGGCTGACAGTGAAACTGAAGGTTTTTTTTTCCAAGCCATCAAATGATGTGTTGTGATGTCAGTTGGCAGATGGAAAATCTAACAGCCTAGATGGGTTTCTGATGATCTAATCTGCTGTCCAGCTGCTGTTAAAGAACAGCTAAACTATGTTTCCAATGACTGGAATAATGTCCCAATATTCATGCACAGGGCATCTTATTCACAACACTACAGAAGCTGGAATACAATGCATTGTAGGGACTTTAGGGAAGACTGTGAGTAGGTCAACACGGAATTTCCTGTCAATATAGCACAGAGTGAGGAATTACTGCTTCACTTGACTACATTGCTCATCAGTACTGATTATCCGTACACAAAAGCATCACTGGAATTTTCCAGCGGCATAGCTCAGTGGGTAGAGCGGTCGTCTAGCAATCGGAAGGTTGCAGGATCGATCCCCGGTCCTGCATACAGCATGTTGAGGTGTCCTTGAGCAAGACACTTAACCCCTAACTGCTCCCCGAGCGCCATATGTTGGCAGCTCACTGCTCCTATATAATAGGTTGGGTCAAAAATGCAGAGAAATCCAAATTTCCCCTTGCGGGACTGATAAGGGATTCCTTTCCTTTCCTTTCTTTCTTTCTTTCTTTCTTTCTTTCCTTTTATGCCCTTACCTAATAAGTTTATGAGTATTTTCACGTTGTCCATTATAATTCATATTACAATATATCATGGCTATACATTATCCACCAATACTACATTAATATTTATTTCTACATTTGGAGAGCAGATTTTGTAGACCACGTTCACATTGAGCATAATTGTTTACTATAAATGCTGCCATGGGGAGCTGAGTAAAGCCGATGAGTCCTATTTTGCACATTAAGGTCTTGTTGGATTTCTTTTTATCCTCTGAAGTTTTTATGAGACCGAATTCAACCAAGAATTGTTTGTTGTGTGAGATGAGCCCATTTAAGAGAATAGCTTTGTTGTGCATTAGGAGGTAAAATTATTTATGGCACTGTTATGAGGGAGCAGGTGGAGCAGCAGAGGCCGATGAGATAGAGTAGTTATTCTTTTTCTATTTCGTTTGAGTTTCATTGCCACAAAAACAAGGCAGTCGGAATTTGTTCTCTACATTCACCCCTCCAATTATTTGTGTAGGAGCAGGGATTGCAACCATAGCATGGTGCTTGAGGTACAGTTAGGGATTCAGTGTCTCCCTCAAAGACACCTCAACATCCATTCTGCAGGGGCCGGGGATCAAACCACCCATCTTCTGATTACTACATGACCAGCCTTGCTCCTGAGCCTGTCACCTCTCTTATTTAGCACTAGGAAGGTTGCTTATTCTATCCTTTCTCCTCATGTCTTTTAGAGATGCACTGAAGCCCAAACTGCAAGAAGGTTCGCCTGCTTTTTGGGAGCATTCTGAAGTCAGTGTGTGGATGCGAGCATTGACAGTGAAATGATTTGAGTGCTCTGTAGTTAGTAGGGCACTTTATGAATGCAGTCCATTTGCTATTCTTCTCTACAAAGTGGCTCGAGCCATTGAGCTGGCGCTATACATTGAAAAGATATCAACTATGACCAAGGTGGGTAAGAAAAAGAAATCACAGACATCGACGTTTTGCAGAAAATTAAATTATACTTGAAAAGAAATTACAATTACCCCTGAAAAAGCTAATAGTGCCATGCTTTTACTCACCTCGTCGAGTTTCATTATTAATCAAGTAGGCCCATCCTGATTAAAAATGTGTCAGTCAAAATCCAAACAAGGGTACTCATTTCACATGCAGTATCCACCTCTGGCTGCTGAAGTGAAAAAGGTTTAAATTCTAGTCTGATTCCATTCTCATATGCATACACCAAAGAAACCCTCGAATAACTGTAGACACATTACTGCACAGAGACAAGTCCCAACTTCTGGATATGGTTATGTTTGGCCTCAAGTTAACTTAATACAAGCATATTTACAGCAATTAAATGATGTATTTTGCATCATTGTTATATGTGGCATAAATAATGCATCAGTACACAAGTTGATCACCCTGCAAGTGTTTGCATGGGGTTATGAGGCAACATGGTTATGAGCAACAATTGCAATATATACTCACATGTCACTTTAAGTCACTTCATCTGTCCACTACGCGGTTACTGTATATTTATTGATGATTTTTTTCACACACTATAGGTTGTATTGTATTTTATCTCTAACTATATTTTATAATGTTCATTTTGTTTAGATTCTGTACTTTTCCATTGTTGATATTTCATATTTCTTCAAGAAAAAAATGGTGGTTTGATCCCCAGTCCCTGCAGAAAGCATGTGTAAGTGTCCTTGAGCAAGATACTGACTTCTCAAGCCCTAAAATGGAATGGAAACCAGTCCAGGTTGTTTCCCCACCTTTCACTAAATGAGCACTGAGCTAGGCTCCAGCATGACTCTGTGACCTGATTTCGGATATGTGATTGATGATGGGTGGATGGCTCTTTTCTCTGTCTTTTTATTCTCTGCATTCACCACTTTTAGCTAACACAATTGTAATTTCATTGTGCTTTGCAAAATTACGATAAAGTTCATGAATCTTTAATCTCAAATCACGATTTATTCAGGGGGCTTTGATCATGCAAGGCACCATGTAGTGACTGAGCAGTGGCAGATAAGACAAAGCTATTGATCTATAACCACATAGAATATCAGACTACTCTGTCATAGCTCTTGGAAACCCAGGTTGTAGTAAAGCAAGAGTTTAAATGAATGATGTATGGGGCTGGCCGATTCTCATTTGAATAGACATACATCAGTGGTGACTTTGTGGGCGCTGACTGCAAACAAGATGCTCAAGTGAAACATGGGAAGAAAGGACGAGATCATCAAAGTTGTGTGTTAAACCCTATAACCTCATGAAGAACGTTCCCAAAGATCAAATATTATGGGTAATTACTTTCAAAACACCCCCCTCTTTCCTTTTTTTTTCCAGAGGAGTGTGTCACATGTCATGACAGTGATACTCATGTAATGGTAAGTCAAAGTCATCTGTCCCCCATCTCCCTTTTACTGTTCTTCCATGTTCACTGTCAACTTTTTTGTTGTTGTTGTATTTGTTTTTATTTTATCCCCTTTTGTTCCCCACCCGAATTCCCCCAGTAGCCTACTGCAGTCGCTTCAATACCCCTCAAGAACATCAACAGGGACGAAGCCGTAGCATGTGAGTCCTCCATCTCACGTGACAACTAGCCCTCGCTATTTTACACATCATGGTCTGGTGGGGAAAGCACAGTGCTTGGCCGTCGGAGGAGAATGAAGCGGAGTACTTTCCGTTCACTTAACCGTGAGCGCCCAGACGATCCAGAGGGGGACACCAGCAAACCCAGATTACTTTATCCAACCTAAACCCCTATTCCCATGTGAGGCTTAGCCAATTATGCCCCACTAACTTTGGACTTCCAGCTGTGGTTGGAAAAGGCGTAGCCGGGATTCGAACACCGACGGCATGACGCAGAGATGCACTGAACATAGGTGCCTTAACCCCAGTCAACTTGTTTTACCCACATTCTTCCATTCTATTCCGTCTCCTACCTCCTCCTCTTTATCCCATCTTTAGTCTCTTGCCTCCCCACTTAAAATATCCCGTTAAAACCTCTCTTTTCTGCTCGTGCTCCTTCTCCTTGCAGTGCCTCTGTTATCTTGGTGGTCTTGCTGCCTCTTATCTTATTTCTGTTCCTCTCCTCTCAGCCACATTTCCTCTCCCTTCCAGTTCTCGCCTCCTCCTTAGTCTCCCTCTTCACTCATCTCTTCTTCCCACTTGTCTCCTCTTGTATACCCTACTTCTCTCTCTCCTCCCTCCTCTTTCATCCGTCCGCTTTTTTCCAACCTCTACTGACCACCCCCCTTCCTTTTTTCCCTGTTCATTGTAGACATTGTACAGTAAAGGAACCAGAGTGTGGGTGAGTGCTGGTGCATAGTGCTGCCATGTGTGCCCTTCCTTTAATCTACCAAGGAGGAAGAGGAAGGGGAGGAAGAGAGTGTAGACCTTAATCAGGATTGACTTGAATAAACACCCCTCACCATCTAATCCTCCATCGGTCACATACTCTCTCTGACAGCCGCATATATCCGCCTGGGTACGTGTACACACACATGCACACATAGACCATGAGTAGACAGAGACAATTTCAAACAGAAAAGAGAGTATTTGTGAATGAGCTTGGTAAAGAAGCATGGAAAGCATAGAAGAACATGCTTTCCTTAGCTCATGTCTAAACATGAGCACCCACACACAGATATACCCAGATGCACATATAGAAATTGATAAACATTCAGATATATAGACACAAACACATGCTACTAAAATGAAACAAAAGCAGAGACAAGAAGCCCAAATCAGAAAATTCCATGCAGTTACGCGATGCATGTATACGTCTCTCCATGCATCTGTGTAAATTCTCACACACACTTGCAAGTCGGAGTGCAGCCATAGCAACGGTTGCTGTGTATTTTTGGTGGCATATCTCCCACGGGGAGATGTTGTATGCATTTTTCTGAAGGGGGGATGGTAGAATGGATGAACGTTTGTGGATGTAACAGAGATGGAGATGTCACTGAACTCTTGCTTCCTCCCAGCTGCTCGCATCCCTTCGATTTACATTAAACACCTTTTAAATAGAATTATCTTTCTCCTCAACTTGTTCCCATGCTGAGTCTTCTCTTACTCTCTCGCCCACCGTCTATCTGTACACCACTTTATTCTGGTATCTTGTCCTGTTTTCTCTGTCGACCCCCCCCCACACACACACAAACACACGCACATCAGTTATTCTATAAGTTTGTTTCCCTTTCTTACATTCTCTCTTACATGTTCAGATTCTTTTGCTCTCTGTCAGTCATCCACACACACACACACACATCCAAGCACACACCACTCCACAGACGTCTTATTTTGAACCTTACCTGCTCTGGTTCTGTGAAGGCTGAGGTCTTCGGGCCTCCTCCCCCAGCCGGCTGAGGGAGGGCGACCTGCTCCGCACCCCCCTCCCCATGGTGCGGACCACGACCGTACCATTGGGACTGCCACTGGGCATCTGTTGGAGCAGCTGTGGTGACAGGCTGCGATGTAAGACTGAGGAGCCAGGTTGTGGATGACTGTGCTGGGGAAGGGACTGCGGGTGTTGCTGTTGGTGGTGGTGTTGGTGAGGGCCCCAGTAGCCAGAGGGAGGCACTCCCTGCTGCTGCTGCTGATATTCGTACTGGCTGACTGTTAGGTTGTTGTCACTGTTGGAACGCAGGAGGACCCGGGGTGCTGACAATGAGGAGGCGGAAGGGCCTGTGCCGTTGCCAGGGGGTGGGCCCCGGCGGCGTTTGGAGTAGGCTGGAGCCTCACGGAAAGGCACTGTGGAGAAGAGATGGAAAGAGAGGAAGGTGACATTTAATTCCTCTTTGAACTACTTTACTCCTTAATTATTTCCCTAGGAATAAAAATCCCTCTCAGTGACAGCTGTTTAACTTTCCTTTTTAAGATTATATTCCAGACAATGTTTGCTTTCATTAGACTTGAAAGCCACGATAGAGAAAGATGTAGTAAATGTCTTAGATTGGGTTCAAACCTGTGAACCCAACATTCAACACCTTGTTTCACTGTTGTTCTAGGGTTAGAAGAACATTTATTCATTTGTCATTGTATTCTCCCTGAGACTTCACCCTATTTTATCCTGGTTAAAGCTTTTTAAAAAAAAATTATGGGCCTCCAGTAGCGTAGGGGGTTGCGAGACTGTGGTGTATGAAATAGGGAGGGCTAGTCATCATGTGACTTGGAGGAGGCACATGCTACGGCTTCCTCCTTCTTGTTGATGCTCTAGAGGCAATGGATCAAGCAATAGGTAACTCGGGAATTTGGGTGGGAAAAAAATGGGATATTAATTTAGAGGGAAAAAAGTTTTCTTTAAATTTGTGATAATGGGAGATATAAATATAGGAGCAATATAGGAGCAATGAGCAGCTGCAGCACCCAGGGACCAACTCTAGTTCTTTTTCCTATTGCCTTGCTCAGGGCCACAGGTAGGGGTATCAACCCTAACATAGATGACGTTTTGACAGTGTCAGGAAACTAGAGCTAGAGGAAACCCACACAGACACGGGGAGAACATGCAAACTCCACACAGATAGGACCTGAAATGGGATTCGAACCAAGGACCTTCTTGCTGTGAGGCAACGGTGGTAACTGTTCCATCACCGTTGTTAGGGAGAATTTACATTTACAAATGTACCCACGAGAGGCAAAATAGTGAAAGTATCTATGACTTGTTCAAGTTTTCAAATCTCACATATGCATGTCTTCATTTATTTTAGGTCCAAGGGAACCTATGAGTTGTTTCCTTTTATTTTGTTCACTTCCACTATGCTGGTATTTACTGATCATATTATGGTTCAGGTGATAGGAAAACTTTAGCCACTTATTGTTCCAGGTAATCGAGCCACTGAATAAAGGTTGGTACATTCTGCATACCTTCTGAAGTATTAAGTATGTAGTACCACATAGTATTGAGGCATAGTGTTTAGCATGTAGAATGCATTAAGCCCTGTGTGTTGCGAACATCACACATGGCAGACACATATCCAGGTGGCTGTGGTCCTTTATTACACCGGAAAAATGAATATTAAGCCTTTGAATGAGAAGAACCATGTTGCTTTGGCTCATAGTTATAAATACATGAAGTATGTAGTATGTACCAAGCATGTCAGAGGCAATGCTAAGAATCGATTTGATCTTGAAACTGTTATACGACGCATTCAAATTCGCCGACACCATCTGCCTTTCCAACTGCTTCGTTGTCTAACGTCTCAAGATAATGGAAGATGTAAGGAAGCAGGAAGACAATTTTGTGGTTAGAGCTCTCGCTTCAGGAACGGATGAGCCAGAGGAAGTGGGTTCGAGCCCACCACAGGGTGTCAGGAAGGGCATGCAACCTTAATTCCCCAAGCTCTATCTAAGTTTGTGTCCACCCCCATAACATGGGGACTTCTATTTAGTATGCATTTACATATTCTAACTTACTAAATTTGTACTGGCATCATACACATGAAAATATGTACACTGTTAGTAAATCATATGAACAATTCCTGTACAGCTAGGGTTTTTTACATCTGTTATGACAGGACAGCATGAGTCACTACCCAATAATAAACAGAAAACCAGGAATATCGGGGGCAAAAGGATCGGAATTGAGCATCACGGCTTTAAAGCACAGACATTCCTCACTTGACGACCTATAGATTTAATGACCGTGGAGGCTTACAACCAGCTCTTCACCCATTTGGTATTATACACTGTACGAGAACTGTAGTTGTGGAAATGGCAGACTGGTGTCTCAGTATTAAGTATTGAGTGCATAAAACTAAAAAATATACTAAAAATGTTGCAAATGGTACAAAGATTACGTTAAAACAATATATAAAGATGGTTGACACAAGCTCACTATCAGTACAACTGGAAACAGCCGAGAGAGAACTGATGAAGAGACCTGTGGGTCAACGACACCTTTAGGACATTATTAGCTGCTCTACAACACCACACTGCTTTCAGGAACATGAGCTGAAAGGTAATCAAACCGTATGCAGGTTTCGTCAAATAACGAGCACTGACTGAGCACATACCGATAGTAGCTGAAGAAAACGACACATAACAACGCTTTAGATGAAACAACCGGGGTGACTGCATATACATGTGTGTCAAATTGCATTCTGTACTCCTGTCAGCTTTTCGTTGTGTTCTCCACCTCCTATTTTGCCACGCATGCACAGGGTAGCGTCATAATCAAAGTAGCACAGTATGCTTGAAATATCGGTAAGGGGCAGCTCCTCACTATCAACCAATGCAAAACAACCAATGCTCATTGTTTCAAACATCCTCGAAGAAGTTTGACTGTCTGGTTGAGTAATACCACCTTCCATTCAAAGTTTCCCCTTGTTTTCATTCAAGGATTGCCTACTAGCACCGCTGAAGACAGTGTCACCCCTTTTCTTATCCTCTTGTATGCATAAGAAATGACTAGTTCTGGCCCTACCAGGATAGAGGCAATATATAAGATAAGATAAGATAAGATAAGATAAGATAAGATAAGATGAGATATTCCTTTATTAGTCCCACAGGGGGAAATTACGATGTTACAGCAGCAAAGTGTAAAGCACAGAAAGAGAGGCATCAGATCTAAAACATAATATGTAACATATTTAACATATTTAACATATTATAACCATTTAACAAGGGGAGAAATATGAACACTATATACAGTATGAGCCGAAAAATTACACTCATTTTTATTAACTGGTATGTTGATGTTGTTGTTCATGTATTGGGTTTGGGAGCAGTGCTGATTATATAGTCTGACAGCTGCGGGAAGGAAATACCTCCTTCGAACACTTTGGATGAAGTAACCTATAACTGAACTCACTGGTTCTCAACCTCATCTCTGTCTATTTGCAACAGGGATACCACTTGAAAAACACCTGCAGTTGTTCCTAATCCTTTCTACATCTCTGGGCGTGCAGTGAAACTGAGTTGTTTTTAAAAAAAAATCCATCAGATAGAAAAACTACAGCCTAGCAAGGGTCTCCAAAATGCTAATCTTCTCTAAACATGCTGTTGAAAAAGAAGCACATCCTCATTTTCCCTTGTAAGCTACGTCTCCGATGGTAGAAAAGATGTCCCTCAGAGCTAGTGCAGAGGATTTTGTGTCTGACTATACAGAGGCTTGCATACAATGCATTCTGGTACATGTAGGTACTGTGTGAAAGATTATGTGAACAAGAACCTGTTGATATTTCTGTCATTAATGAACTATTAACAGGGAGGAATTGCATCGATTGACTACATTACTCCTCAGTACTGATCTCACAGACATAAAACCATCGATACAATTTCCCTTTAGGAACATTAGATAATGGGTAACTGTGATATGGTGCCCCTTGTTAAAAAGCTCAGTGAACTCATCCCGGTCATTGAAAACTTGACTAAGGGACCTTTGTTCAAATCTGAGATCTTGCATGAGCATCAAAGTCTCTGAGCAGGACACACAGAGCAGATTGCTGACCTGGGCCTTCACCCAGACCTTCATTCGAGGGGTAACTGGCAAAAAGAGACATACCCACAGTGGTAACAGACATAACATCCATCAAACATCTGGGATGTATTTCGTTTATAAAACGACCCATGTTTCAAGCTGCGGTGAAAAGGTACACTTTGGTTATCATAGAACAGCACAAATCAGGACACCTCATTCTGCCATGAGTCTATCTGGAGCACTACCTGCCGAGACAGTTTCAAACTTGTTTTATCCATCTAGGCAACCTATAAGAAAGGAAAGAAAGAAAGGGGAAAGGATTCCCTTATCAGTCCCGCAAGGGGAAATTTGGATTTCTCTGCATTTTTGACCCAACCTATTGTATAGGAGCAGTGAGCTGCCAACATATGGCGCTCGGGGAGCAGTTAGGGGTTCAGTGTCTTGCTCAAGGACACCTCGACCTGCTGTATGCAGGACCGGGGATCGAACCTGCAACCTTCCGATTGCCAGACAACCGCTCTCCCCACTGAGCTATGCCGGCCCCTACGTGGAGGTTATTAGGTTTCTAGATTCCACTTGGGCCCTTCCAGTGTCAAACTCTACTACTTGGGTTTTGAAAGTAATCTTGAAGTGTCTCGATCAAAAAGGCAAATATTCAGTTTCTTTTCTTAAACAATCCTTCTCTTCAAGTTTCCTCTCTTCTAATCAGTGATTGTGAGGAAGGGAGCTAGAATAGGCAGTGAGGATTGTGAGGATTTGTGAATTTTATTCAAAATGAATGACATCTCAAAAGTGCATAGCATGACATTGCCTTGTAATGAGGTCACACATAAATAGCAGCATTGACCTGGCTTTCCACACATGTGTATACCTCCATGTAACTAGGTGAGGGTTATTTTTCACGAGTGGAAAGCTCAACTGCATTTAGAAAAGAAAATGCTAGCTTGCACATGGAAGACAATAGATCGACACTGTGGTGTGAAATGTTTATTTCACAAAAGGACTGATTTCTAGATATCAGTAGATCTCGGTTGTTCCTTTGGGCCAGACGTTTTGGCCAACAGGGTGACTAATCCCTATCCACCAGATCCCAGGTTCACAAAGAAAGCTCTGTTTACAGTGTTGACCAGGCAGTTGTATAAAGCCGAATTCACACTCCTGGCCTAGCCCCTTATCATTTTGGATAAGAGATGTTTTTAGGCATGCTAAGGTAACCGAGCCCCTCCCAGTCTCTACTGTATTTGCCGGTGTGTGTGTGTGTGTGTGTGTGTGTGTGTGTGTGTGTGTGTGTGTGTGTGTGTGTGTGTGTGTGTGTGTGTGTGTGTGTGTGTGTGTGTGTGTGCGTGCGTGTGTTTTCAGGGGTTCGGGTGTGACGGTGCATATCACTCACCTTTGCCTTGAGTCTCCCCTTGATGTCCCGGATGCCTCTTTTGGCATGACTCTTGGCCTGGGAGGGGAAAAGAAAACAACACAGACACACAGACGAAAACAGTAACACACGTTAGGAATCCAAAACGCTCCATTAATATTCATCTGTGGTTTCATGTAACATCAGGACACGCTTTGATCCCAGTGGCCAAAACCGAGAGACAAAAGGCTGGGATACGAGTGCCGCGCACGCTAACGCGACGCCATGAAAGGGTTTGCTGAGCATCCAGCGCATGGCACGTCGCAGCGTGAGCGCTGCTCACAGAACACAATTACCGAGGAGCCCTCTCTCCCTACCGAGTACCTTCCAGATGGAACAATTTTCCGTTGCATCCACAAATCAGTTTGTGGTGTACACATGTTTAATATGCATGATGCATTCCTACCATTGATTTGCAGCATGCTGTACTGTGTGACATTGGCCTGCGAATGATTTCTACGTCTATCCATCATCTCCGGGGCTCGAGGAGTTTGTGTTGAGGATGCACTGAGAGAGGTGCTCGGCAACATGATCTGGCTGCACGACCGACAGTCATGCAGCTTTGATTGATGGACTTACCTTGGTCACTGCTGTGTTGAAGAGCGCGCCTCCTCTCTGGGAAACACACAGGACACAGCGTTAGTCTGACTGTCTGGTGACCTGTACACGTGCATGTGTGGAGATGCGTCCACCCCCACACACACACACACACACACTCACAAACTCATTATTTTACCATGTCAATTACACACATACGTAACACAGCGTCCATTTTCAATGAGACGGGCACACGGCGGAAAAAATGACAATTCTGAATTGCCCGAGCGCCAGCGTCAGGATATAAATGCACTGTAAGGAGTCGTGTTCTCTAAGCATAGACATGTTTTTCACGGTATTCAGGAAATGGTCTTTATTTGGAAGCGGCATCAGGCAGCGCTGGCAGGGATCGGCTGCGTGATTGATTTGTACTCTCAGTTCTGTAGACTGAGTGTACAGTACCTGGTGTTTCTCTCTCTCTCTCTTCTCCTCCGCTCCCGCCCTTCTTGTTTGTTTCCCTCCCTCCCTCTCTCTGGCCTTCAGTGTGAGCACGAGGCGTCAGAGAAGAGCTAAATGGCTAAACAGCGTAAATGGCAGACAGTGTTTCAGAAGCCGGCTGAGGGAGAGGAGGAGAGGGGCCAAGGTGAAGACCCCTCTTATAGATCTCTGTCAGTCAGGAAGTGTGAACTTTAACAAACCTTTGAAGAGCACTCTAGAGAACTAATTCAACCTTAGCTGACGGCACACTGAGACAGAG
>OMLC01099755.1:0-17045 GCA_900302585.1 Regalecus glesne
ATAGAGTGTGAGAGGAGGGGTTGGAGAGGAGGAAGAGAAAAGTAGGTGGGCAGCCTCCTGGTTTCCTCAGCTGTGTTTCATTACACTGTGTGTTAGAAGCAGTATGGCTTTGGGTTTAAAGGAGTCAACTGTTGGCACTTTTCTCAGTTCAACAGCTTTCTTCCAATTAGTCTGAGCCACCGAGCTTAACTCTCCAACTGATTAAATCAATTTCTGTGATTTGCTCAAAGCCTTCAACTCACATTAAGGCCTTATTATCTAAATGAAAACAACACGGCCAGATCAACTCCGTGTCAGCTCTCTGTTTTGGAGGATTTTTTTGGGGGGGGGATTAAGCAATGACTCTATTGGGTTTTCAACAGTGAGAGAGTTGATGATTCATTTGCTGTCAGTTTTTCCCCTTTCTTTCTTTTCTAAGATGCTCACCAAGGTACAATCTAAACAAAAATGGACCCGATTTCCTGACACTCCATTCTTTATCTCTTTCTCTTCCTCACTCATTGTTTTCTACTCCCTTTGTCTCCAGGTACCGTCCACGGTGAGGGCGATAGGCAACGAGAGAGTCCTGAATCTCAGACAGAGGACACAGATGCTATGGGAGGCCTACTTCTCTTCAGTGGATAAGATAGTTCTCACAACACTGGAGGTCAGTCCTAAAACACCCAACGATCACAATGTGACAACAGTGCATCATGATGATGCATAGACCATGGAAACATATTGTTTTGGTCCGCTAAGTTTGGGTCATCCATCTGTTCTCTTTCTGGTAGCCGTGATATCATGCAAAGCACCTCAAAGACGTGACTTCTACTTAACTCGGGCACTCACTTTGCTGTACCATCTGCATCAAATCGAGGGGTGGGGGAGTTATGACTCTTATAAAAAGAAAAGTATATGCTGACAGGTGTTAAAAACCTTGCCTTACTGTGATATCCAAAATGAGATGATATTATTGCCTTATTATAGCCTTCATTAGTGGAAAAAAAGGCAAAATATATTTTCCCTGCACCCCCCATTCTCTCATAGTCTGTGCCTCATATTTTCTGTCTCGGTATTGCCCCATTGCAGTTTAATTCAAGGTGGGATGTTAGAAAAATGTTATTGGATTGAGATGCAGGACATGCTCCATCATCTTTAATGTGGTGAAACGAATGAATCTTTTGATAAAAGTGTTTAATTCTTTCTGATCTTGCTTCTCAGGGTTGTTGGTTAGCTAACAGCACGATTCAGATGGGCTAATTCTGTAGAATCGGTGCAAAAGCATCCGTTTTACAATGTCAATGTTGAGCAGCCAATCAGGATACGAATTGAATAATGTATTATGTTGGCTACTCAATAGAAAACGTGCCTAAATGTAAGACAATGATCCCATATTGTAGAGTGCAAACTGTTATCTCAGCTTTTGAGGGAGCGTGCCTCCAAGAGGACTTACAAAATGATCGGTAATAGAACATACGATGTGAACGTGCACATCCTCTGTATTGGCAGATCTGATCCTTAGAAACGAGCATCAAATAAATCCAATAAAGTCAAGTCAGTTCAATTTTATTCGTTGAGCCCATTATCACAAATGACTAGAAAACACATTCATTTTTCAGCAAAAAAGAACAAGGAGGTTAAATCCACAGGCCACAGGGAAATAAAATAGCCTGCCACACCCAGACACATCAGCATGGTAAAGATGAACTCAAATAAATAGATAGATGAGAATACATTCTGAAAAATAGGAGAACATCTCTTTGAGTCAGTTCACTATCACATCCACATGGTTTCGACAGTGACACGAGGATTAGCAAAGATGGCTCTCCATTAAAATCAAGTTCTTAATTCAAGAATGCACGTGCAACTGAATTTATCAGTATAAAAACCAATCTAGAAATGCACGTAGCAAGTGTAGTGAGAAGAAATTGGTTATTTAGTACAGAAATCCTACCTCCCAAGATTCCTGTGGCTCCCGTGTAGTTTGCACCCTTCCATATCGTTGTGTTCAAAGCCAAGTCCCAAACGGTTACGCCACGACACCACGTCTCCATGTTTGTTTGGTGTTTTTCCTTTATTTTGAGCTGCTGTTCACTTGTCTCAGTCGTTAAATTGGAATACTTTTCAACCACGGTCTGTATCATTTCATAGAGAGCCATTAAAGGTATTGCCCCAGCATTAGAACAATCATCCATTTTGTGGTCGTAATTATAAACGTCATTCCTGACCCACACGCAACCTTTGTAAAAAAATGATTGTGTCTGCTCACAGATGGCAGTAGATTTTCAAAGTATTCCTCCTTAGGCGAGGGGTTCGCTCTCACAAAATTCCCCTAATGTATGTAAATAATATATCATTACTTTGAAATGATGACTGTATGGGTTCAAATCAGAGTCCAAGTCTCTACCTGCCCTTTCTTTCATCAAAGCTTACATTTACAGGCTTGTTTTTCCCCTCTTCCTTTCGTCTCAGCATCATCGGAGATCCGATTCAGAAAAGGATTTTCATCACATTATGGATAGATAATACTACTGCCTCGCAATCGAATTAAGTCTACCTGTGGTTCGGATCAAGATCCTGAAAGATAAAGCCGAGACATCCGTGCATTTCATATATGCTTACAGTTGTGGAGTCCAGGCCCGTTTACGTCTCCCACTGATCTGTTTTTGTCAAACTTTTTAAAAAATCAGCTGTCAAACCATAGAGTTACTTTGAAAGGTAGCTGTTTTAATTCAGAGAATGCTGGTTCAGTTTGGGTCAGGAGGCAGTTTGAGAGGAATGGCTTCCATGTGAGAACACAACCCACTATCATTAAAAAAACTCGACCCTCCGTTTTAGTGAAATCTGAACAGAGCACCCACTGAGGTAGGTTTTGCACTCTGACTCAGAAAAAGGGGAGAAAAGGGAAAGCCTGGTGCCCTGGCTGCTGGAGGGTTTAGACTGCAGATGAAGAGGAGAGGTTCTGAATGCTAGTGATAAGCTGCTTATATACATACAGCATGCAGAGGGGAACTTCTTCTCTTAGGAGACAGCTGTACAGTCAGCCTGAGGTTAATCAGTCTCTTGAATGGAACGATGCTGATGCCGCTACCGCTCTGACACCTGCTGGTGGAAATGTAGAAGTACACCATTCATTTGTACCACACCATGTAGCTAGCTGTCAGTGTTGCTCAGCCTTATGCCCCTTGTTAGTATTTCAACAGTCCAGATGTTTATCATCTCTGGTTGTACGGGTACACTCGTGTGAAAGTATGTGGCCGGGAGGCTCCGTTTTCAGACTATTTGCTACCTTTTTAATATGAAATACCGTCTTTAGGTTCTCGGCTGGTGTCGGGAATAATTAATGTAAGCGTAGCGGGAAACCACAGTGGCGATCGTTATACGTATTGATGGATCGATCCATTTGATTTAGGTGTGGCAATAAGTGAGCATTGACAAAACTGTCGACTGTTTCCAGTGCTTGCACATTGTCACACCTAAATCAGATCCGTCATTAATGTGGCTGCTGCTGCTGCTGCAGCTGGTGTGTTTATTGTACTTTGCTTCTGTCACTCAGTCCCTAGATCAGTTCACTACTTCATCGATAGTCGTTCACTTTCAGATGGTAGCCAAAGCATAAAAGCAGCACAGGGTTGGTTGTTTTTTGCACATCTTTGAGCGTTCCAACCTATGTAAATGTTCAGGAGGTGTCGAGGGATGTTCTGTATTACGATCACATATTTGGAGTCGAGGGCTTCAAGATCAGATAAGATGTTTCTTTAGAAGTCCTTAAAAAGACGTCCAAAGTGGAAAGCACACTAATAAAGGCATCAAATCTAAATTTAATTTGAACGAGGGGGAAATATGAACGCCATGTACAGTATGAAGAGGAATTTGCTGTATTTCATGATCTGGTCAAGATTATATCAATATCGTGTGAAATTTGCTATGATAAAGCAATGTCACGTATTGTCCATATCTTCCAGCACTGTATATCAATAGATTTTATATATTTATTACCTTTGTCTTGATTAATGATCACATTGACACTGTGTATGGTTGTGCTTAACCCTTCATTCTTATGGCTTATAGTTAAAACGGGTGATTTTGATCTCAACATACCACAAAGGTTTGATTTAATGAAAACTGTACATCTAAGCATTTGTCAAGACTGATGAATTGGAAAGAAATGTAGAACTGGTGGACACGTAGAAATCACCTTCTCGGGAATACACGTATTTCTTGGTGGCCACGTTTCAAAGCTTACTCCTAAATTTAGACTCATCAGTAGAAAAACGTGGTGAAAATGGATTAGTATAATTACACGTGTCTGCATGGATTGCTTTGGTGAGGTGGTGCAGGGGTTCTTCTCGATACTGATTAGTTGGATTTGTTTTTTGACCTCAGCAAATGTTAATATTGATAGTACAGTTAAATCCAAGTTCACATTCTATCATATTGTGCTCGAGATTGATTTGATTGGATGAGGTGTGTAGTTTGTTCAGCTTATGCTAATCTGGTGAATGTATTTCTCATATAGCAAATGTGTTGTACAAAACCCTGGTAGAGCACAAATGATGAAAGTTCATTCTTTTCCACGTCAAATATCAAGGCACCCTTCTCTAACTAGCCTTATAGAAGAAGACAAATTTAGTGCAGGCTCATACACAATGTGCAATGCCACGGCCTCTTGTAAAGTCAAGACAAACAAGTGCTATTGATCCTGTCTCATCTGCCTCTTTCGCTGTGCAATTATCACACCCGCGCAATCCATTTTTGCCGTCTCTCCACAGATTATAAAGGACCGTGTGTTCGCTCACATTTCGAGGAACAAGTTCATGTGGAATTCCTTGCCAGGAGGCCTGCTGGTTCTGCCCGAGTACTCTACACACTTGGCACATTTCCCCTTCTACTACCTGGGGCTAGGTGAGCTCACGGTCACTCTGTAGTCGCACGTGTTGCTGCGGGAACTTGTGATTCCAAGTGCATCTGCTGAATTCTCCTTCTAAATCGGCTGACTGGGCACCTCTGTAGCTGGTAGCTGAATGGTTACAGTGGAATACCACATGACCACATGATTGCAGCAGCTGCCAATTTGATTCCAGCCAGCAATCTTTGTTCCATGTCACCCCGTCCTCCTCTTATTTTCTCTCTGTCTCTTCACTGTTGCTGTCAGCATACATCGACCTTTTCATTTACTTGCATTATATTTCCTTCTGTGCCTTCCCTCAGGGGTCAGTCCAGGTCAGGAGTTCACAGCCATCATCCACGCTGTCTCCCCTTTGGTCTCCCAGTCTCAGCCCATCATGAAGCTGCTCCAAGTTGTTTCCAAGTCCAAGTATTGCTCACAGGTAAACCACCGAATGAACTCTTTCTTTATTCAAAGTCAACCCAGCACGCATTCTTTTGCTAGGCTGTGGTTCACATTCACACACATCCAAACTGATGGACCGGTTTAACTGATTCAGCAGTATCAATCGAGCATTTGTGGATAGGCGCGTTATTCAAGGACAGCTTAAAATCAGACTGATTTCAGTTATCAGATGAAATTTGTCACCAGTGAAAAAAATCTTGAATAGGGTACGGTGAAATACATAATGATAATTTTCCTTTTTGAAATCATTAATATCATTTTTATAAATTTATTCAAAGCTGTTTTCTTTAGTCACAAGAGCCGTGAGGGAGCGGTGTAGCCCTCATATTCATGAGCTGACCTCATAAGTAAAAGCAAGGGTTGGCAGTAAGGGTGTGTGAGGTTTCATATTTAGACTATTTGATCTATTTGGATGTACGTACATTTCTTCAAAAAAAGAGATTTACAGAGAGACAGACCAGACCAGACCAGACTTAAGAAAAAAAAGGAAAACTGAATTCTTCTTTTAATACATTCATCTTGAAGTAGAGACAAATGATGCTCTTATTCACTTTCTTCAAATGCATACGCTCAACTGGTGTGGTGAGCTTCCCTTTAGACTACCATTAACCTGTTAAGATAGCTCCCATCACAGTGTGCGGTACATGTCTGTCATTTGAGATGAACACGTGTTGGTTTTTATTTCTTATGGCTTTCATTGAAACCTGAAATGGGTTTCTGGACATTCACTGTGGGTGTTGTGCACTCTCTGTTGTAGATTGTCATTCTGTGGAACAGTGAGAAACCACCCCCCCATCGGAGTAAATGGCCCCCCATGCCCGTCCCCCTTACTGTAACTGATGGCAGGAGGAAGGTGAGGGGCAACGTCCAAGCTGACATTAACACATCCTGATGTACAGCCTGATGTCTGAGTGACAGTAGAACGGTCAAGTCACTTTGGTTGGCTTCTGTATATCTCTTTGGCTAGTTCTCTGCTTTGTTTTTCTAATTCTTGTGAGCTGTTTTTTAACTCAGTCGATATCAGTCCTTCTTTGCATCGCCCCTTCAGTTTTGTGATTTTTCTTTTCTATCTGAGTCTATATGAGTGATTTGAAAAGATCATCTCTCACTCGTACGTACGTATAAAAGCTACTTGACATTCAAAGTGATACCGGTAACATTGACACTTCTTGGTGTTTGTCTTGCAGACCAGCAGTCGGTTTTTACCTCATGTTGCCATAGAGACAGAGGCAGTATTGAGTCTGGACGAAGATACAGCCCTGCTGGCCAGTGAGGTGTGTGTGTGTGTATTTGTATATACGTCACAGGGATCAGCAATCAGTTTGCCATATTCCATTTGCTTAAGAAGTATTTGAAGGATGCATTGTAAGGAAGCAGTGTCATTGAAGTCCCTTGTCCATTTGTAGGTAAATTTTGCCTTCTTAGTGTGGCGCAGCTTTCCAGAGCGTATTGTGGGCTACCCTCCCAGGAGCCACTTCTGGGATCCCCTGAAGCATGCCTGGGGCTATACCTCCAAATGGACTAACGACTACTCCATTGTTCTGACGGGAGCTGCATTCTACCACAGGTATACCAACATTATAGTGTGGATCTCACACGAGATCAAAGCATGCAATGGTGAGATACACTATTCGATTTGTCCAAGAAGTTTATTAGGAAATCCCAGAGTCAATATTTGGAATTGCTGAGCAGTGTGGATTTTTATATGATGGATTCGACCGTTCTACTCACTGAGCTATGTCGCCCCCTATAGACCAGCTACTCCTCATCTGAAACCATAATGAACATCCTGAACATCAGAGCCTCTCCAATATCTTGTACATTTTTTTCCATCTTAATTTGGTTCCTTGCTGCTCACTGTGTTACTGTCTCTGTTTTTTGTCCTGTTTGCTGGTCAGCTGCGTGTAGTGTCGTTCATCTGTATTACACCAAAATCTTGCCTGGTTAGTCGTGCTCCAACCACGACATGGTGACAACGAAATCACCCGATCAGTCAGTTCAGAATGTGTCGTTTATGAGACTTCTGTGGATTCCACACATAAAAGACTCCAATGTCTAAATTTCACAGACAGTCACAGGTTGACGGTTTGAAATCACAGGCTGGAGTAAAATGAAACTCAGTTAAGTCTTGCAACATAGAGTGTAAGATAAGCAATTCAATTAAAGATGACATAAATGAAAGGAAAACAGGAGCTATGTACGCCACGGTCGTTACATGTGGGGATTTTATGGCATGGATTGCACGTATTAAATCCCGCTGTGAATGTGCCCCAGATACATATCATTAACATACATTTAGTGTATTTCTCTCTTGATAATGCTGCTGCTAGTTACTGCTATGCTCTTACATACTAACCCCGGCCATATGAGCTGGCTGACTTGATCCCATCTGTGCTAAATCACAGTGGGATGCTGCCCCCATAGTCACATTATAGGCCTTCACAGAATGTTGGGCACTTTTGACTGATTTGTTTAGAGTGTAATAGTAGAATAAGTTGATATTTCTAAGGTATTTCAAAATATGCTGTAATGCTGTGGAGTTTTTCTCATTGAAATCAAGTTTTAGGATAGATGGTGTGGTACATGACTCATAATGTCATAGTGATTATAAAGGCTGCCTGGACCAAAGTTGTGCTTTACAACTAAATGTGACTGGACTTATTATTGACATGTGTATAACACAGTGTGGCCTGCTCCTTAGGTACTACCACTACCTGTTTTCCCACTACTTGCCCCCGTCCCTGCGGGCTGTGGTGGATCGCACCTCTAACTGTGAGGACATCCTAATGAACTTCCTGGTCTCCTCGGTGACCCACTTACCGCCAATCAAGGTGGCCCAGCGGAAGCAGTACAAAGAGCTGCCCAACCCACAGGTAGTTGGCCACTTTCTCATTTGTTGAACCAAACGTCTGTGTTTTTATTCTGTGAGGCTAATTCAGGGGTGTGTGACCAGTGAGGTGTATTGTTTTGTTTCCCACGCTCATGACGATCGTTTGATATGATTCAAGTTTTCTATTGTTATCCAACAGATCTATTCTGTTTATGTTGTGGCTGTGTGTAAAAGCTGTGTGCACACATCGGGAGGTGGAAAGTACCTTGACAATATGTACATAAATCAGCCATTGTCATTATGAGTCAAAGTAATGAAAAGGACATGTACAGTGACTGTTTGGATTCCCCAATGTACAAATCGCAGTAAAGTTAAGTTCCAGCATTTAACAGTGAACACTATGTCGGTTTGGAAAATATGCATCTCAGTAGTTTTGATGTTGCTGTCACATATGGGATGATCAGTGGTTTCAGCTTAGTCAGCTGTTGTTCCTTCCCCTTCCCTGTTAGGATGTATTCCTGGCCTTGATGAATGTCCAGTTAGCATCACCGACATTAGCCAGGGCTAAGGGATTTCTCCCTTTTCCCAGTTGCTGTGTCAGTGGGGATGTTGTCAGCTCAGTGTTTTCCTCCAGTGGATGAGAGTTTAACTCAACATCGACAGTCTCTGATTGCAATGTTACAGTCTGAGAAGGTCAATGAGTCATTTTTTACCATGTTTGCAGTGTAAGGATGGGGGTGACTGCAGTCAGTCAGATTAAATTGAAGATGTCAACTTTGAGTGATGAAACATTTCATTCTATACGTGTGTGGTTGAAGTGATGAGACTGTTTTGTGATGTCCTTACCTGAATAGCAAGTAATCACCACACTTTAGCTGGAAATATACATGCAAACCTCACAATGTCTCTGTCGTGGATAGTGGTTTGGTTGTTATTATGATCAACATGAACAAGCAATAGAGAGCAGAATGGAGCATTAGGTGTTAAAGTTGATATGTTGGTGTAATTGTACAATTAATGCATCAGCATCCCATCATGAAAGCACAAAATGTTGGATCTACCTTATCGTCTCTTTCCTGTCCTGTCACTTCACAGGGTACAAAGAGTGCCCCCTGGGCCAACCCGGAACATTTCAATCAGCGTCAGGAATGTGTCAACACTTTCGCCAACTGGTTTGGCTATATGCCCTTGGTCCATTCTCAGTTCCGCCTTGATCCTGTGCTGTTTAAGGACCAGGTTTCAGTTCTGCGCAAGAAGTACAAAGACCTGGAGCGACTGTGAAGCTGACAGCCAAGAGGAAAGAAAGGTTGGGAGTTGTTTGGATGTTGTGCAGCAGAACTTTCAGCAGACGGATAAATAAAGTGATGACAGGAAAGCTGTGGCAGTTATAGGCTGTCTGCGGTATGGACTCGGTAAGTAGGCTGGCTGTGAGGACTTAAATGGCATGAAGGGAAGATGTGGGCTCGATGTGTTAGTGATGTGGACAAAGTAGGATCAACAGTCAGACCCTGGTGGACTGTTCTGTGGGAGTGAAATGTAAAATGAGAGACGGGTTGCCAGGACCTGTACAAGGATGTATCAGGACAAACCCTTGGAGGAAATATACGGGGCCTTACAAGAGGCCTTTTGAATGCGTTTCACAATGAGAATCACAATGGTAGTGGGTTGGGGTGGGGGGGTTGTGATCAGTCCTGTTTTCATGACCACGTAAAGAGAACTGTGATATATTATATCAGAGGCACCTTAAAGACGTGTTGGTGTCATGCACTTTTGACCGTTGGGTGTCCCATTGTGTGCAGAGGTGGTTGCCAAGGAAACTGGTCATTTCACAAGAACATGTTAACTGTTAAACCAATAAAAACATTTCTAAATGCTCATTCTGGCATGATGCTGATGTGTCTATATCCTCTTGTTTTTCCTCAGTTGGCAGAAATGAGAGAAGTGTCGTTGTCATAAAGTGTAGGCAGTGTGGATCGGAGAGATGGAGTACTTATGTGTCCTGAGAGTAACAGACCTTAACCGTGATCTGTTGGTTTATGTCTTATCAGTAAATCTAGTGGAACCAGTAAGTCATATGTAGTTGGTACTTGATGGGGTTAATTCACAAAGAAAAGACCTGACATGTATTGACGTAGAGTCAGTGTGTTAATAGAAACTCGGCCGTGTTTTCTCTCCGACAGTGGTACTAATGTGGAGTCACGTGATATAATGAGTTTTGTCAATTAGGTTGCCGACCAATCAGATGCGTCTGCGAGCAGGTGTAGCTCGTTGAGCGCTGATTTGTCGGGTACTTAGACCGTGGAGGGGAGAGCGTCAGCGAAGCGTCCCACAGCGGCTCCTCAGCTCGGCGAACGAAGACCGAGGCGAACAAAGAGCGAGGGTGAGCGAGGGTGCCGGGGGAGCCGCGGGACCAGAGGGACCGACGGGACCACCGGGAACCACCGGGAACCACCGGGAGACCGACGGGAGACCGCCGGGAGAGCGACGAGGAAGCGGGGAGGAGGCGAAAGGGAGGAGGCGACGGGAGTTTTCCTGTGGGAGTTCTCCGAGGAAGTTCGATGAGGAATGAGCCAGAGACGACTGTCTCCCTGCATGGGTGAGTTGTGGCCGCCTGAGCACCATGTGCTTTGTCTCCTCTACTAGGTGGACGACACCCAGGACCCGCACCACAGTGGCACCGTCAGCCTGAGCTCCACCACCAGCCCTATGGCTATAGGTGCTCTCTGGTAAAACAGCCCGTCTGCGGTGCTGAACGCTGCCTTCACATGTGCCCATGCACATAAACATGGCCTTCTTTCCTCAACGTTCTCCGATCTAATCACTCCTGCTGCCCTACCGACTACCCATCTCACCCACTCGCCCCAATGGACTTAACAATGAGACCAAGCCGCTAACCACGCCATCTTACTCATCAGGTATAGTACCGATACCCAACTGTACTATTATGTGATTAAATGTCACACCGTATATCTAACCGACACATTCTAACTCAACATTATCTTTCTCTATGGCGCCCCCGGGAACCATTAACCACTTGAATGATTAGACCACCTGCTGACATTCTTCACGGAAAACGGCGTCGCCATAGCTCTGCTGGATGACGTCAACGAACCTGACCGCTGCCACTCTCCCTCTGGTACCCGCCATCACCCCACCATCAGTCACACCTCCCACACACAACACCATGGTAACACCCGTCAGATGATTATTTGATGTCATCTTAAACCGTAAACCATCACTTCCACTAAACAAGGTTTCAATTACATATAAACTCCATTCCTGATCCACACTGCCCTCTAAGCACCACCCTCAAACAAGTCCTTCCCTACTCACCCCAAAAACACCTGTCACAACCAACCACCTAACCCGTGACGGACTGATATAAAACAAACCAAACCTTACCTTCTTAAAATGATCAACCTTCAGGTAAAATGACCACACTATGATAGTCTACTACCATTTACGTACCCAACCAGATTCGTTGACAGCAACTAAATTCTACTGCAAATAACCCCCATTAACTACCTTCTCCCTCTTTCATGACATCTTTGCAACCTTCAATGACGTCAAGATACCAACTGATGACGCCCACAACCTCAGTAATAGTTATGAACTACGTCTCTAACTTTCTTCAATCTCAACCCTAACACATGCAGAGTTCCTGAAATAAATAACTACTAACCACCCCATCACATACCCACTGCTATCCTCACATTCCTCACCACTGATGGAGTTCCATCTACAATAAACATGCTCAATAAACCGACATACACCCAGCCATCATAAAATATGATGACCCTGGATATCATCTCTCATTTCTTTCCTATTCACTGGTATGTACTGTGATTAACCTGAAAATGACTTGGAGCCTGTACATAAAAGATGAACAAAGATGTTTAATGAGCTCCCAGCAGGAACAGTCAGATACAACGTGCAAGACAGTCTATTAGATCAAACAAAGAAGAGATATGTGAGGCTGTCTTTCATAGTCATGTGTTAAATATGATTATTGCACAAGTGAGAAAATTACAGAAGCACCCCAAGGTAAAGCTCACAGATGAAAAGGAACATATAGCACATCAGTCATACAGGAGCTCCTTGACATGCAGCGTCAAGGTTATTCGGAAAAATTATGTGTGTATTTTATATATTACTATCCCTGTTGACACATTCTATCAATTAACATTTAATATGAACATAACATACATCAATGATATATATATACATGCAACATAAACTCTCTCACAGCCCTTTTAACAACCACATATGCTAACAAAGTTGAATATTTGCAGTGACAACAATAAAGTAGACAAAGACTATAAAGTAGATGTAAGACAAACAGCACAAACTACCCCAAAAATTACTCATCACAACTTTATTTCCCATTGTTATAAATGTAGACATGTCATTGTAATGATTGAATATCATCCATGTAAACATGTGACAACACAACATGGATCATTGTTTTAATAACAGACTGCATAGAGCCAACAGCTACCAATAACTTTTACCATCACATATGACACAGTCATATTTATTAATGGGGGGGGTACACACCTAATGACTGTATGACATCAAACCCCATAACACTCTTACCATCACACCCATATTTCATTAGAACCTTGTCCATGGGCAAACCTAGTTTTAAAAAACTTCATTCTTCAGAGCTGAGCCACCACAACACTATTTAGAATATCATGACGTGGCTCCATGATGAGGATGACTTGGAAACTGTTTCTGTTTTCTAGAACATCTCTTGTGATGCTTCATAACCATCCAACCTCCTGGATGTAACCCATGCAAAGAAGTCCACTGCTGTAGGAAGGGTGATTTGGAGCACTGGTGACACATGGCCACCACGTCTTAGCCATTGAACTGGCCATACTCCTATCTGTGAGGCTCTACCAAAGACTACCACAAATAACATTAATTGATGTAAGCTCCTATTTCTCATGCACATGGAGAAAAGCACCATTTGGACTGCTTTAACCCAAAATAGTCTGTTTCTTCACAGATTTAGTTTTTACAGTACCATTGTCTCACTCCACCACAAGGAAGGAACATTATTGTCACACATCAAAACCAAGTTAATCAAAGTTAATCAAACTAAAAATTCTATCCACTTGCTGAAAGGATCAGCAATGACCACACAACATATTATGTTTTGACACCACGTCAACTCAAGCAAATCCACAACTACATAATCCAGTGGTTTGCCAAGAGGAGTGTGGCTCCAAAGACCCTTTTCATGTTTGAAATGGATCATTTTGACCATACAAACCACTAGTGTACCACACAGCACTAACAGCAGTACGCCTCCTG
The DNA here is from genome assembly GCA_900302585.1 of Regalecus glesne. NCBI lineage: Eukaryota > Metazoa > Chordata > Actinopteri > Lampriformes > Regalecidae > Regalecus > Regalecus glesne. The sequence goes on from OMLC01099755.1 coordinate 13,485, forward strand.
TAGCCTCTTCTATGACCTACCTCAGCATCACATCCAGACCAAAGTGCACATAATTGTGATATGGATAACATCAGCAAATGACTCACAGGCAGCAGGGAAAAACAAACAAATCACTACATTAGAAAAAGCATTAGAAGAATACACTTCGTCCTCTTGTTCCATTCTCTATACAAACCTGGTCAGCAACATTAATAAATGGCTTCTCACATCATCATAGAAACACATTTCAGCAAATGATTGATAGCTGTGGCTGATCTTTGAAACCAGACCTTAGGATGCAGATGTTCTCCAAAATCTATAAACAGTTGAGGAGATCCATCTGCCACCGCTGAAAAATGTTTAACCACACTGATGACAAACATCATGTTACAGTTGTCCATTGTATCCAATCTGTCCTTCTCACAGAACACCTCCATCTGTGTCATGTCCAGGTTCAAGAGCTCTCCTGTCAGATAACCAGGAGTACACCATCATCTACTGTCACATCTCATAAACTGATAGCTATTCCTCTACTAGATCCAGATGGTTGTCTGGGTCCTATCATGCATTTTCACAGCAGTTTCTGTCCTTGCCCATCTCAACACATAAAGCTAATAAATTCCATCTTTTCTCGTTGGTCTGCATTCATCATGTTTAATTGTCAACAAGGGTGTTGGCTCAGTAGCAGGCAGGAGACCTCCCTCTGCTCCCCTCACGTCTTCCACTTCATCCTGAACTCAAGTCCCATCACTGGACTTCTTTCTGACAGATCATGTTGGAGAAGTCGAGTGTAGTCCAGGTCCAGAGATCCTGTAGAGATGCCGTCTCATTTACCTACATCAGAAAGAGAGAAAGATACCATGTTAGTTTGAATTATTTATTTTGAACCATACTGCCCCTCTGCCACTCCTTTCTCTAGCCTCAAATCAGACTTTTAACTAAACCAATTCACTCTGCCTAAAAACGGCCTTTCTTTCACTCATTACTTTACTGATGTCCTACTGCATCAACTTCTTATTCCTTGACTCTGACTTGTCCCCTTGTCTCTCTTCTGAAAGTTGCATTTTAAAAATTGTTTCTTAGGCAACGATCATTCATCTATTGCTCCAATGCATTTTCCTCTTACTCTCATTTGTTTCCCTTGCTTGAGTTTTGTACCATCTCTGCCTTAACACAAAGGACACACCTACATTACACCGTACATATGAATTCAGAGTGACTTTGTGAGACCATGTGACGACAGGCATCTATGGAAAAGAGCAGCTGCACTTCTAATCTCCTCCAATATGAAATGAAAGTAAAAGACACAACAGACCATCTGCCCACTGTCACCCTGCTGCATCATCTCTGAGTGTAGTGTCAGTGTGTAAGAACATGGACAACACAAAGACATATCAATTCACTCCACCTCCCTGCCTCTGTTCTGCATTTTACTGCTATACCACTGCAGCAACACTATACAACCATACAAACCCATGTTTCCAGTGCTCCCCTCTCTACACACACACACACACACACTGCTTCTGCAGACTCACACTCACAGAATACATGGAGCCACTCACCGCACCTGTAAAACATAAGCAAAGGCTGCGACCTCATGCGAACTTTAGAGTGGTTCAATCTTTCATTCCAAATAACCTCAACCAAGGGATTTAAACCAGATATTGCCTTCCCTGCTTGGTTGCTAATATGACATATCAGACTTCCACTATATGATTATTATGACTCCTGCATTATTTACAAAAACCCTATTTTCTTCCATTCAGACAGATCACATGTGGACACACTGGACCAATTGAGACTGAACCGCATGGTTCAGAACATCCCATGTTTGGTCCAAGTCCATCAGTTTCTTCAAAAGCATTCTGAATTTTATGCATTATCCATGGTGACTGGGATGTTGACGTTGAACCTGGTCAACTTCCACTCATTCACAATATTCACCAATCTAAGTGTGTGCACACATCAGTCTCCTACTGGGAATGTGTTTGTAACGCTGTACTTTCATCTTCTGGTTCTAAAAATAAGAAATATTCATCATCAGGCAACTCCCAGTCACCCCACAGGTCAACTATCACCACCAAGAGCTTGAGGTGTGTTTAGCCAGCTAGTTCTCAACTCCTCCACGTCTGCTCACAGAAGTCAAGGACTAGCGTGTCAGTGAAGTGTGTAGGAAGGCAAAGCACACTGCATATCTTTCACCAAATGCTGAAATCCTGCATCACTAACAAGTGAAAATGGATCAGTTGTGTCTTATTTATGAGAAAAGCCTACACTGCCCCCAGTCCTCTGCATCTAACCCATCCTATTGTACAGGAGCAGTGAGCAGCCACCATGTGACACTCAGGGACACACCCTCAGGGCACCTCTAATACTTAACGTCCCTCTATTCTCAGCTGGTGAACAGACATGATGCCCCCAGAAGAGAAGAGAAGACACATTAACACAACATCAAGCCTCACACCAAAAGGTTAAAAACAGGGAGGTCAAGGGTTGTCCGTGGGGAGACTGGCCACTACAACCATGACCTCCCCCATTCTGTTGAAATCAAGCACACACTCAGAAAGAAGCGAATCACCAGAAATACCTAAACCGCATCATCAACCACTTCTTCAAACCCTCCAGGATTGGCCCCTGTGCCCACCTGAAGAGTCACACTCGACCCCGAGGGACCTCTGATGAAAACCTGTGTTTACTGATGCAGAGCACTCTAAAAACCCAATCCTCCCCCGACACGGGTTTTTCAGTGATTTTTTATTTTGTTCTCATCAAGCTGTTTTCAGACTTGCACAGGCCCAGGGGAGAACTGGGCCATGCCAACCGTGGTCTAAAACCCTCTGAGAGTCTCAGTGAAAACAACAAGCCCAAACCACAGCGAGGCCGTGGAACAAGGAGACACAGCAGAGGTCGATACAACAAGCTCCTTTACTGTGTGGGTGTGCTCGTGTGAACCGTGACTGAACATTAAATAGCCCACAGCAAAACCAGGCTGCTGTTCCCTTCTCACGGTGGATCTCCAGAGATCTCTCAGATCCAACAAGCCTGAATGGCAGATAATAAAGTGGAATACAACTGAATAATAAGCTGCATTATGAGATGAAACAAGGCTGCTGACTGAATGTCAAGTTAGGGAATAAACACGACTACTGAATAGTTAAACTTACATCTTTACACCCTGAGGTCCATGTCATGATTAGTCCCCATATTCTGAGGATACACACAGACTCAAATGGAGGCCGGATGCACTTCCTGATGGTTCAAACCCGCTGCCTCTGGCTCATCAGTTGCCACCACATGCGCTCTACCACCGAGCTATCACAGCCCCCCAACGACACCCAAATTAAATTCCTTCACATCTACGTATTATGGAAGTCAAATTGTTTCTCATTGTGATTCTGATATGACAACACCCCACTCAGGAAAAACACAGGGCACATTTTTCATTAAGCTGCTCTGACGTGTCGATGTCTCTGACTCCAAAGAAAATAGTGTTTTTGTGATGGGCTGAAATCAGTCACTGTCTCATGGAGTTCAAGGCTCTGTAAACTTGTAATCCATCACAAGCTCGGTGACCGACGGGCT
>OMLC01099756.1:0-27867 GCA_900302585.1 Regalecus glesne
CACAATCAATCTGAATATAATGTGTAGTTAATGTGATTAAATTCCAATTGATTTTTGTTATGCCTAGCACATGTGCCAGTAAGAAAAAAAATGGATTTTCAATTCCACAACCAAGACAAAACATCAATATTCAATGATTTTTCTTCCTCCCCAGCTGTGATTGTCCTGGGGGCTTTTCTGGCCCTCATTGTGAGGAAGATGTCAATGAGTGCTCCTCAAGCCCATGCTACAATGCTGGCATTTGTCAAGACCTTGTGAACAGGTTGGTATGAATGAAATGTCTTGTGTATTTGATCTTACAGCTTTTCTTCCTTTTTTTTGGTATGTTCTCATCAATTCATGCAGTAAAAAAAAAAAGGCCAGGAAAAAGCATTGTTTCAGAAATGCTGCTTTTGAAATGAGTAGGAAGAGAAATCTTTTATAAAAAAGAACCCCCCTGGAGGTATCCATGAGCTTGGCTAAAGTCTTACAGTTTTCATCCTTGACATATATAAGCTTTTGTACTAAAGAAAAGGAGTGAATTCAGCAGGAACACATCATGTATCTAGATTGGGCTTACTTGACTGGAGCTTCTCTCTGCTGTGCTTAATGGGAGCCCCAGGGCTTCCCGGCTTAGTCAGACAGATGGGTAAAGAAGTCCCTTGGCCAATTTAAGTCCTAAATGGTTTGTCTCCTGTCATGATTTTGGTCCAATGTGATCTGGCCCTGCTTGGAGGGCTCTTTTGATTGTCCCGAGACAGCCCTGGGAGTTCACATCAGGTGTGTTCTAACCCTTCTCCCCACTATCCGGCCTCATCTTAACACCAAATTCCTCGGTGCTCTGGCGATGAATCAGAATCTTTATATACTGAGGGTGTCTTCATTATCTTAAATTCACCGATCTTGAGTGTGCAGTCTGTACGGGTTAATGATTGAATTGACTGCGGTTTGTTGTTGGGGTCAACAAAACTTGACCTCCCTCTGGTTTCCTGACATGTAAAGGGGATTTCAGATTGTTGCTCTTATCCACACTAGTACCAACCCTTGCTTTTTTTATACCGGGAAAGTAAACCATCCACCCTTACTGAGCCACAATCTTTGTTTCTAATCCAGTTCTTTCCAGCAGAAGCTTAGTGGCAGCCATACATCGACACCGCTTAAGACAATGAGCAGTCACTAGTGTGACTACAACATAAAGTCTCATTCTCATAATTTATAACTCTGAGAGCAGGGCTGTCTCATACTGGTGTCAGGAATTGTCATTCCGGGTGAATAAATTGCTGCATTAGCACATTGAGTGCATTTTTTTCTTGTGTTATGACCCCCTTGATGTATATTTGGTGAAGTGTCAGCCAAGGCTGTGAAAACACTCGCTGTTCCCTGGATGCGTGTCAAAATTAATATGGTCCATCTGTAACAAAGGGGACAACGGTGGGTTTTTTCTGGCGCCACCTTTGTATGTGTTTCTGCATTAATGGTTTACACGGTTATACATTTTGACTTTTAGATTGATAATTATGATACTTGATAATAATGATAATAACACTGGCACCAGGCACGGGTGCAAGCCCATGAAAACTGGTCTGGCATTCAGCGCTTTACCTGTGCCCTCATCCATAAGGTTAGTGCTTGTGTTAGGAAGGGGATCTGATACGTTTTTGCCAAATCAGTACGCTGATTGACCATCCATACCAGATCGATTGAAGCCACCATACATGCCACCATAAGAAATTATAAAATCCCTTGTGGCAGTATCTGGAAAAACAAAGACCAGGCTGGAAGAAGAAGATTAATTATAAATATTTTGAATTCATCTCAGTACATCCAGATAAAAAAAAGTGATTGAATAAAAAAAAAACAACAACAGTTAAGTTATTGGTGGGACTTCAGTTTGCATTACAACTATGAAGTATATTCAACCTTTAAGAAAAATACTGTTCTTCAGGTGATTATAATAATATAGCACATAATGAAATAAACATCATCCTCTGCCAAAGTACATTATTCTGCACTATGTGATTCTGTAAAAATGTAATGTTATCCTTTTTGTTCTTTGAGGTGTCTGCTATTTCCTTTTTTTTCTTAATGACACATGTGATGACTTTTTCCTCAGGTTTCAGTGCATTTGTCCCCCCGGCTACTATGGAGCACTGTGTGACCTGGATGTGAATGAGTGTGAGGTTTCACCTTGCTTACACGAGGGCATCTGTATCAACAAGCCTGGGGGCTTCAAGTGTGTCTGTCACCCCGGATTCACGGGTAGGTTTTGTGCCCCTAGGTGACATGAGGATCAATACGAGAGGCTAAGGCTTATCATGACTGCCCCGCTCTCTTGCTATTGTGGAGACTCGGGGACGGATCTGATTTGGAATAGAAATGGCTTCACAATGGTTGCTTTTAATTTGGTCCCCTCTGCAAGATACAGTCTGTCTGCTTTTCAGGGGAGCTAACTAGATAAATCCATGTCACCTGTTCTATCGGGCGAAAAGCTTCACTGTGTCACTTAGTTGGCTTTATTTCATCGAAGCTCTTTAGTCCCAGTCCAGTATTGTTGTTTTACTTCAATCCATTTGTCTTTTTTTCCGCCAAGACGGATATTGAGCTTTCATATGTGTGTGTGTGTGTGTGTGTGTGTGTGTGTGTCTGTGTGTGTGCGTGTGCACACACATTCTCACTATCTAAACCCAATTCCTGTCGAGGTCCAGGAAGATTAATTTCATTTGTCTTCCCCACTGTATCATCAATTTATCCTTCCTCAGTTGAAAAAAAATGGGTGGGAAATCTCTGAGGTATTGCTACTCTGGAGAGCGGAACCTGACACGCATGGCCCAATTCCCACAGAAGCAGCTTTTATTATTAGGCCCACGCACAGCATAGTACAAGTCATTACTTTTTCCTTTGCTCTAAGCTCATCTGAGGAAACAGGGTTCCCCAAGAGAGCAGGGCCAGAGGATATATTTTGGATTGGCTCAACCCAACTAGAACTCACACAAAAATATTTGCTCTGGTAAGGTGTATTACATTCATGGAACTTCAAGAGTGAGACAAAAGCAGGCGGAAGGAATGACATGTAACGCCTCTTGATGTTGTCTAGCACAACCATGAATTCACTGTGACAGGACATGTCATATAGGGTGCTGATTCTTCAAGTTGATTGAAATGTATTGAAATGTTAGTCTGCCATGCTGCTTTTGGTCCATCAGAGAGACGCCGCAGCTTGTTGTCTCATTTTGATGCTATCATCAAAATACATCCGTGTATTACTTACCGCATCTGTCAGGGAAGTCTCTTTCCATGTGGGATGTCAGACCTCATTTTGACCCTTAATGTTGAAACTTCCTACTGTTTGGTCTGGTGCTATACATTGTGGCTCTCGCTTGAGTGAATAATTCCTGTTGACACCATAATACCAGGCCATCTCCACATAGGAGTTAAGCTTTTTTTTTGTCTATTGTGGATGGATGGATGGATGGATGGATGGAGATGGCAAAGCAAAGAGTAGCTTTAAATTAGCAGTTTGATACTAAAGTAATAGTATATCTGCACTGCACTTGTCTTTTCGGTATGTATTGATTAACTTGTAGTTCTCATTCAGCTGTGTTATTGGGATACCTAAAGCCCCTTAATTAAATGTTTGAATTACATTTACATTGAACGTATTGGAAGAACTTTTTGCACTTTCACTTTTCCCCAAAAGCTTTATCTCTGTTTAAATTTGACAAAGTATATACAAACATTGGGTTTGACACAAGATTTCTCCTCATGCACATGTCCTCTTGTCAAAGGGAATTGAATAGGAGTCAAAATGCAAGATGCTTAACTTGCTGCTTGATAGAATTTAATCGAATTATTTTATTTGCCACACAACACAGGCTGGTTGAATTCTCTGTATTGAAACCATCCTATTGTATTAGTAGTAGTGAGTGCAACTGCTGCATGGGGCTTGGGGAGCCATTAGGGGTTCATTTACTTGCTCAAGAAGACCTCGACACGCTTTCTGCGGGGGCTAGGGATCGAACCACCCATCTCTGATTACTAGATGACCTCCCCCCTACCTCTCGAGCTATGTCGCCCCGCTCTTTGGTCTTTTTTAGCAGTCTTTAACCGAGATTCCCTTCTGGATGCATGTTGATATCCTCAAATTATTTGGCACTGTATTCTGCTCTGTATGTCCCATTTTGTATTCGTCATTTAGATTTCAGATGTCATTCCTGAGTCTGGATTTTTACTTGGACATTTTGTTTAGCAGTTTCTGCAATATCAATGCTTTTTTTATCTACCTGCATGAAGGGGGTATAGTCTGTGCCGAGCCCAGAAGTCATTACTATGACATGATTAATGGATATTCTTGTTTATATAAATCATGTTTTAAGCACACTATTTGTCACCCTCCGTTTTCCCTCTTTCACCCATCATTTAGGAGCATGTTCCCTTGAGTGATCGTACAGAGAAATCAGCACATTGTTGCAGATTCTGTAGTCAGCACATTGGTGTTTGTCCATTGCAGTCTCGCTACAAAGTTGTTCGCTGCTATAGATTTGGGAAATTAATTATTGCTCATTATTTTGTTAAACGCGAATGATAGTCTCAATCATTATTGACATCTCCCTGTCTTCTGAACTGGCAATTATATTAGGTGGAGAGTGAGAAGAATCAATTGTAGTTGAAGTTTAATGCGAGTCGACTTTAAGTCGACTTCATGTCAATTGGATAACGGTCACTGTTTTAATCCACGGCCTTGGCATGGTCTCTATTATCTGAGTTGGTAAGATCAAAACCACCGAGGACACAGATTTTCTTATTCAAATGGTTGCATCAGAGATACTCAGGGGTGTTAAGTAAATCTGTGAGAGTGGTTGAATTTCTAAACACAAAGGAATGGGATCCTTTAAGCAAATGTCTCTCAGCTTCTTGCTCTTAAGAGCATGTCAACAGTAAGGAATAGACCTCTTCATTTTAGCTCGTTCCATCTCACGGCTTATTTAGGTGCAGGTTTGGTTTCTTACTCTGACACTTGACACATTCTTCAAATGATTGGCATTGGCCTGGTGGCTAGATCTAGAGTATTTGTGTTCTGGATGTTCTGTGGCGTACACTGTCCCTATAGGGGAGATGATGATGATGATGATTATTATTATATACTAATTTCATTATAAATAAATTATCCTGTCAGTGTTGTATGTTTTACACCCTGTTTTATTCTGTATACACCGCATCCAATACACATCTATCCATCTTGGGAGAGATATTCTTCTTCTGTTGCTCTCCCTGAGGTTTCTTCCTATTTTTTCTTCCTGTTAAAGTGTTTTAAGGGAATTGTTCCTTTTCCGATATGGGGTCTAAGGACAGGATGTTGGGTTAGTTGTAAAATTTACTGAGGCTAAATTTTAATTTGTTAAAATGGGCTATACAATTAAACTTGACTTGTATCTGCTAAAGACTACATCTTCCTGGATTTAAATAGCTGGATGCCCAGCCATCGATTCCACCATATGTCAAACGACGGCTTGGAAGTGGCTTTTTTCATACCTGTATCTAGTTTTATCCAATGTAGTGCATGTAAAGTTTTCACCACGAAATCAGCTCGAGTGTGATGGATTGATTTAAATGTTGCTATATCAAATGAAAATAACTACAGGCTTGCAGTCTCCTCTTTCTAGTACTTCAGACCCACCTTACTAGATTGATGCCTGATCTATGGCATGCTTTGTAAAATACTTCATTCAAAATCTCATTACAGGGTCATCTCCTGTTAATCCCATTGATTGAGGCGTGAAACACCTTTAGAAATTATTATGACCTCCGTGTGACATTCATGTCATCAAAATGTATAAAGTGAAGGTTTTTCTTCCCTTTTTTGTCACATCCCACATTAAACTGGTGAGCCAGAGGCTGCATGTTCGAACCCACCATGGGGTATCAGGAAGGACATCCGGCCTGAATACCCTAAGCTTCATATAAGTCTCTGTCCACCCTCATAATGTGGGGACTAATGGTGAGATAAAATGGATCCATTCAGTGGGTTCAACTTTATTACAGGTTTGGCTGTAGCTACTATCACATATACCCCCTTCCATGGCAAACAAGTGTAGTACATGATGAGATGGGTACAGAATATAATTATATTGTTTTTAGAAATGAGAAAACACAACTGGCTTCTCAGCAACCACCTTTGATATCTCATTCTTTCTGTCTAATGATACAAGAGGAAAGGAAACAAATTCTTGCCCCCTTAGCCACCATGTTTGTTTATATCTGTCAGCCCGGAGATGAAAAGCTAGCCCAATGAATGAAGATGGGTCATTCGTTATTGTCTTGTTTCTTTCTCCTCTTGTTTCGTAGAAATCTTCCACCGTGTTGTGTGGGAGTCAATAGTCCTCTGAGCTGCTATATATGTCGGTAAAGCACGACGTCACTGCAGATAACCATGTGAGGAATTAGAGACTGTCAACTTACTCAAAGCCTTTTGATGGGTACATATCACGTATTTTAACAACCATTGCAGGGGCAGCATGGCTCAGTGGGTAGAGTGGTCATCTGGTGATCAGAAGGTTACAGGTTCAGTCCCGGCACCTGCAGAGAAGTGTTTTGAAGTGTCCTTGAGCGAGACACTGTTCCCGTAACTGCTTCGGCCTGTGATTGATCAGCGACCTGTCCAGTTTGTTGTCCCCACCTTTCGCCCAATGAGCACTGAGATAGGCTCTAGTTCCCTCGTGAACCAATTTTAGATAAGCGGTTGACAGTGGATGGATATATTAATTATTGTATAGTACACTACCTGTTGACATTGTTCCAAACCGACAAAGCTAATTAGTATGTAAGTTAATGTTTTGTCAGGGCTTAGAGTGATTTGGAGCTCTGAGTTAACTACTATTTCTCTTAGAGCATCAGACTCCAGTTCCTCCCCCAGCAATTTGAATTCTTCTCTATTAATTTCAATAGTTGATTTGGAAAAATAACTCAAGGGGTAAAATTGGTGTCCACTGGGAACAACTTTCCTCACCTTGTCTTTTGATGTATTTTGAAGAACTTCTGCCAGATGAAGATGCATTCGGTCAGATTGCAGAAGGTCCTTTGCTTATGTTGTGCTCAGGGAAGTGTTGCATTGTTTCTTTCTGGGCTTGAGGAAAATGACCAGAATTGAGTCCAGCCGTTAAGCTGATTTTCAGACAAAGTGTTCTGAACTTGAATTCATATGATTACATCTCATACAAATATGATGTAAAATATTTTCTTATATACGTATGTGCTTTTGAAATGCAAAATGAAGAATCTTATTCAACCGCCTTAATGTTTTTCTCAATTGTGAATTAATGTTCTAGGCACATGGTGTGAGCATGATGTTGATGAGTGTGGCTCCAACCCATGCCAAAATAGCGGAACGTGTATTGATGCTCCCAATCGATATCGCTGCCTGTGTTCAAATGGCTTCATGGGAGTTAACTGCGAGAACAACATTGACGAATGCATGTCGGCACCTTGTCTTCATGGGAGGTACAGTTGGTTTCAATGCCATTAAAGAAAAAAATGACCATGTGCAATCAGTTGAGAAATGTCCTGAAATGATTTTTGATTACACTCATCATCGGTGCAGTCAGTGAAGATGTTGTGCTAGAGTGCATCTCTACACACATGATTTACTCATGAATTCTTCCAGTGGTGAAAATCGGAACGGCAAATAGTCGGCCACCCAAAAGGCATTAACTCTTATAAAGATGCAATCGTAGGGTATATAATGTATTTATGAACAGAGTTTTTAATTTGAGTTTGACAAAGAAATTGTTGTTTTTGGTCGTTTCAGCTGTTTGGATGGCATAGATGCTTACTCCTGTCAGTGCAAAAGCGAGTGGAGCGGCCACAGATGCGAAACGAACCTTAATGTGAGTTGCAGACTAAAAAGTTGGAGGAAGTCTCTTGCTGGGTGTTGTCGGGAGAATTCTGTAAGGTCTGCTGGGCCCTTGGTATCCCAAACTGTATTGATTTCTCTATAAGATAAGTCAATCGCTCTACCAGGATCATGTAAACATTAGTACAAATGCCTGATTAAGAAGAAGTTGCTCAGCCTAATGTCTAATTGATTTAACACCTGGCATGGCTTGTACTGGACTCTAGAGATAAAACATCGAGTCGCTCTGCGATGACCCTCAAAGGCCATTCTATAGAATGAATAATCCGATCACTGCAAATGATTTCTCCTCATCTAAAGTTTAGACTATTTTTCCTTCCTAGCAAAACCATTAGATTAAAGGCTCTTTTATATAAGGACCCGTACCATATGGATTTGATGTTGAATACATGCAGCACCATATCTTTGCATGATCTGTTGTCTGTTTTTCATTCATAGGAGTGCTTCTCACGTCCCTGTATGAATGGGGGCTCATGTGTGGATCTCATTGATAAGTATGCATGCTTTTGCTTGGATGGGTATACTGGGAAGAACTGTGAGGTTGATGTAGACGTCTGCAAAGAGACCACTTCAGACATCTCCCTGTGTTTTAATGGAGCTACCTGTTTAGATGGTGATGGGTCCAATTTCACATGCAGGTGAGCCGATCCGCTTTAAATATAATAACAGTTGTAAACTTGGGTAATGTCACACTCATATTTACATCATAACATAAAAAAAGAAAACCTTCTTAAATGGTGTGGCTATAAAATGATCTCACACAAGGTGACACTCATCAACTTAATGTGGAAATGTAAAGCTGCTGTTACCCGCCCACCACAGCGGTCAAGAAGTTTTGACTCCCAGTCTTTGAATATGATTTTTTTTTAATAGAATAGAATAGTTTTATTGCCTGGTGGAGTTTGTTCTCTGCATTTAACCCATCCTATTGTGTAGGACCAATGGGCGTAGCACACCATTTGGGGATCAGTTAAGGGTTCAGTGTCTTGCTCAAGGACACCTCGACACGCTTTCTGAGAGAACCAGGGATTGAATCACCAATCTCCGATTACTAGATGACTGCCCTACCTCCTGAGTTATTCCTCCCAAGGCCACACATAATCATGTTCATATCATCATCATGCTAGAACCCCAGAGAGAGACCTGTATGACGGGTGCTATAGTAGTCAACAAACAACAAAAGAGCTGAACTGTTGAAGCTTCAGCATCTGGTTTAGGGAAATGTGACCAACAAGGACGACTTGTTGCAGTCACTGCTTACGTCAATCAGAGTTGCTGTTCATCTCCAGCAATAAAAGAATCACTTTGAGTTTGTTGCCTATCGCCCAAATAGATCACAAAGCGGATGCTCTTCTAAAATCATAAAGCAATCCCCCAGGATGGTTGTGAGTCAGCCGTATCTTTAATTGCGACATGCTTTTCCCTGGGTGATGCAGGGTATCTGAAAACAAGGTGTCTGTCATAATGGTGTGAAGACTTCACACAGCAAGTCCCTGGACATCTCACAATTAATTAGATTGTCTTACCTTTTGCACACACTGTACCATTGTATGCTCAGTGGCATATTTTAATATATCCTGCTGTACCACTATTTCAAGCAGAGATCTCTGTTATCTCGTGACATACAGAACTATGTCTGCATGCTGTGTTTTTACCTGATAAATAGCTCCGGGACTGGAAGGGTTACCGGCTTTTAAGCTTTTAAGCCCTTTGTTTTCAGGTGTTCACCGGGTTTCATGGGGGATTTCTGTGAACTCGATGTTAATGAATGTTGCTCCACTCCGTGCCTTCATGGTGGCATTTGCCAGGATCTTATTAACAGCTATACCTGCCACTGTAAGCCAGGTGAGTCACTTGGAAACCTGTACGCTTCTCACTTTACTCTGAATCATGGCAGCCAAAGCAACTGGCGTCCTTTATAGGGGCCGTGTCAGAACTCAATGCACACATTCAGTGCTCAAAAGTACTGAACAAGGTCATGAGACACGTGGTTGATGGGAAAGGATGGTTGCTCACTCTTTAATTTCTCAAGTTGTGGGAGAGAATCTATTATGCTATCCACCATCAATATACAACATCGAAGTACACATGGCATGTCCCTAATAGATTGAAAAGGGCTGTATCCAGTTTCAAAAAGTGACCATAATGTCTCTGTACCTGCTGTGCATCAAGACCGTTGAGGTCATATTCTCCAGGGAGAGCTCTGCTGTTATACAGTACTAAAAAAGACAGTGATAAAAAGGCAATACATCCTGGTCTCATTAAGATGTATGCAGCATCTTACGCTTTAGTGAAAGCCTTTTCTTGTCTGTGTATGTGTGTGAACCCGAAAGAAGCAAATCAATGTAGGGGAATCTGATTGATATTCACTTCAGAGGGTGGAAGTGGGAGAGCCTGGGCTCACCAGAGCACTCTGTGGGCTTTTGTTCCTGGCAGGTTGGACAGGCCTTCACTGTGAGGATGACATTAATGAGTGCCTTCCACAGCCCTGCAACCAGGGGATATGCATTCAGAACGATCCGGGCTATGGCTACACCTGTTTCTGTCGTCCTGGATTTGTGGTGAGGCTCACCACCTTATTCTCCATCTTTTCAGTCACCTCTCCCCTTTGGCTACTTCGCTCTCACCATTGTTCTCTGTCAGTAATTAAGTGCATTGTTAAATTTAGTGATGTCATTTTTCACTGTCTCCTGGAGTTCTATCGTTTATTCGTTCTCTTTGTCTCTTGGACGAAATGGATATTTAGGATGCCCTTCGTATAAATATCAGGCCATATTGTGGACTTTGTAAAAATTAGGTTTTGTGTCATCGGTGCCTAATTTGCTCACTTTTCTATGGTGGCCATAGAGACATACAAACATTGAAATCTAAATATCCCTATCAATTTATGTTATGGTTATGTTGTACAATAGAAATATTATAGGCTTGGGTTCCATCATCTCAGCTGAAAAAGCTAGTGTTGAACTTAGTCAGTTTAGCCAGGGTCTGTGTTGTTTTACAATATTTGCATAATTACACTAGCAGAATGTATATTATACTGTTGATGGCTCAGTCCAATCACTACACGAGAAGTCTGAAGGTTATCTATTTCAAATAAACAGGGGAAGAACTGTGAGCACAATTATGATGATTGCCTGTTGAGTCCATGTCCCGAGGCATATTCCTGTGTAGATGGCATCAACAAGGTCAGCTGCATACCTCCAGTTGCAGACATTCCCCCGGTGACTGCAGTCATGAACATCCCTCAGGGCACCATCCTGTCTACATTGATGCCAACATTCAATTCAACACCAGAGCCTGAGAAAAAACCTGGTAAGTTGATTACATACATGTGAGAATTTAAAGACCCATTACTCAAAACCCATCAACGTACATAATCAATACATTCATCTGTGCATACACGTGCATTTGCAGTTTAATTGTAAAGTGATCTGCATTTAATATTAGTTGCTAATCCCTTAGAAAATGTGAAGTCCATTTTACATGGCATAATTAGTCCCCACATTGTGAGGGGTTGACACTGACTTAGGTGGAGTGTGGGGGATTAAGGTCAGATACCCTTCCTGACACCCCATAGTAGGTTTGAACCTGCAACATCTGGCTTGTCAGTTCCTAAAGTGCCCGCTCTAGCGCTGAGCTACCATGGCCCCCATCTGTCAGCTATCTTTAAATTTATTGCACTGTACTGACTGATCAAATTTGCAAGCAATTTCCTGTTGGGTCCTATCCATTCCATAGGTTAAGATATTCCTTTATTCGCCCCACGAGGGTAAATTTCTTTCTGTCATCTGTCTATTTTATGAAGTGTTATTGCTAAGGCATTAATGCGGATTGACAAGGCTATACGGGATCGGTCAAGTCACCTTACAGAATCGGTGTAGGCTGTGTTAACAATGACCGCCACTGCTGCTGTGCCCTCACGGGGTACCAATGGAAGCTGTAAAATCCGCCATGGTGACCCCTGAGAAATGGAGCAAGCAGAAACAGAAGATCGCTGTGACATTTATGAGTAGTGTCATCAAGATGGGTATCATAAGACCTTACTAGCTTACTGTTTCTGATTGATGGTCTGCTGCCCTGTGCTATCTACGGATATGTGATCCCTAGCCCTTCATGCATGCACAATGTAATGAGAGTAAGGTCACACATGTATGTCATGTAGTCAAGGAAATCAGGCTTATGTGTTTAAGACTGGAAAGGGATCAACTGAAGAAACTGTTTTCCTTGCTTCCAGGAATTAGAACCGTAACACACGACAATAGCTTCATGTAGAACAGATTTTTTTTCAACCAGGGTCACTCCCTTTATTAGACTTGCGTTGTCCAGCGGCATCATATTTGCACGCCATTAAAACATTATTATTGAAAGCGGTATGGTGTCAGGCCAAGCCTTTTCCACTGAAAGCAATCTGTGTGATCTGTGCCTGTTCTCAAGCCAGGCTTCTCTCCTCCTCCTCCTTCTAACATTTTCCCTCAGTATTTACCCATTTGCCACTGAAATAGGTGCAAGAAAATAACAATAAACAATTTATGGAGATGGATCAAGAGATGGCAAGATTTTATACAGCTGCATCCAAAATAAAATAATAACATCTTATGTCAGAAACTATTTTGACAACACTGACAAGGCAGTTTGCATGAAGGTATTGTAATTTTGTCTTACGCCAAACCCTCATGTGGATTATTTTCTTCCGCTGCTCTTATTTCAGATGTTGTACACTGTGTGTGTGATACGTCATCGATACTGTATTAAGACATCACTGAAAGGAGGAACTGGAAGCACTGGGCAGATTGTTACTCTTAGACAGATGAGGTCTGTCTACCTTTGAAACTGTTCACAGAGCTGTAAAACAGAGCTATTGAACACAAATGTGCTTGAACCAATTCGGTGCGACACTCCGAAAATCACCACTGGGCTGCCACATAATGCAGTCGTATCCGCAGCACCTGATCCAAGCCCGATTCAGCGCCCATTGCTGTTGGGTGGAAAGGGTGGAAAATGCCTCAAAATATGCTTTGGGAGTAAAAACAACTTTTGCATCTTTACACTTAACTATATATTAGCATCTATGTATAATCAAAGTAAAAGTGAGTTCTAGTCAGAAGATCCAGGAACTCTTTGAGTTTATCTAACTAGGTCACCAGCTAAAAGCATCCAGTGCCCTTGGTGCTTCTTTAAATAGACTCCTTTAAACCCAAGACCACTCGAAAAAAAAGCCACCTCTGAAATACACCTTCAGTGGGAACTTAAAGATGGAGAATGATTAAAATGGTAGGTCAAATATACCAAACACATGGCTCGAAGGCTATATTTTAACCATAATTTAGTTCAGAGTGAGCAAATGACAAAACAGATTTTACTTTTAATGGTGGCGCCAGACATGAAACACGGGGCTCAAATGCAATTTGTGCTCCTAAACGGATAAACCTATGCAGAGAGAGGGAGAGAGTTCTTTTTTGGGATGTCTAATATAGCAAAGGCAATTTATTTGTGCGTAATTTCCTGCCAAGTTCAACTTAAATGACTAGCTGCACACTTTTGAAATCAACCAAGCAAGGTGTTCCCTTTCAACATGATGCATGCTGCGCCTCTCTCCGTCAGCCTCAACACACTTCCGGTATATATAATTTCTCTCTTTATCACCCCCCCCCTCCCCACCACGGCAATGTATGTGTTCTCTTTCTATTTGAGTTGGCAGTACCATAATGAAATCAGTATGCCTTTTACCATTTTGACATTTTAAGTGGTGCAGCTGTGTCAGGGAGACATAACATGATGTGCACAGTTATGAATATTCATAAGCGGAGGCTTGGCATGATGAGAAAGCGATGTCTTAATTTGTCATCACACCAACGGTTTGCGGTTTATTTGTTCCTCTACTGCAGCTTGTCAGGGCAGCATCGCGAACCAACCATGGTGAATTGGATGTTATTATCATCACTCAATTCTAAAGCCAACCGTCAAACATATTTGATAATTAGCCTCTAGATTACATCCCTATCTTGCTCTGTTTGTTTTTTCCTCATGCTTGTTGAGAATCCAGTCAAATGTCGGAGAAATACTGCACTTTGTTTAAAATGTGGCTTTTTCCTTATGTATCTCCAACGCAAGAGATTTCTTCCCCCAATCCATGAGCAAAGGATGACCTTGTGCCTTCCCCCGAGGGCTGTGAAATTGCAAGGGGCCAAGAGTGGTATTCAGCAATATATTATCACCATCCTGTGTTCAAGTTCAATCAGTCAGTCTATTACCTGCTCCGATAAATCAGCTAGGGAGAAAGAACTTACATCCTGTTTTTTGCCCATAAAGGGGACATTAAGTCCAAATCAATTAGACGTCACTGCCCAAAGTCTACACCTTTATTAATTGATCTCGGCTCCGCGCTTCTCCAAACATAGTTTGTATGAAATATCCTGTCCTTTGACCTCTATCTGACATTCACATACACCGACTGTCTGCTGCCGCTACAACGCTGTGGTCCTCTTTT
The DNA here is from genome assembly GCA_900302585.1 of Regalecus glesne. Classification (NCBI taxonomy): domain Eukaryota; kingdom Metazoa; phylum Chordata; class Actinopteri; order Lampriformes; family Regalecidae; genus Regalecus; species Regalecus glesne. The sequence goes on from OMLC01099756.1 coordinate 14,373, forward strand.
AAGTCCCATGCGATATGAATAATATCGATTTCCTTACCTAGGCCTTGGACACGTATTAGACCTTGCACTTTACTGAGTCCAATCTAAGATAAACCTCGAGGAATATTCACATCTGTTGATTTTTTTTTTCCAGGGGAGGCCAGGTCTGGTTTTTAAACACGCATATTGGCCATGAACTCTGATGACAGATATTTCCACACTGTAAAACTCATAAATTATTTAGTTCTATAATAAGCATGGATTCTGGATAACCCTGCTCTGACAAAAGGCTGAACCAAAGCAACATCATGATGTCATTCGGACCAACTCTTCAGAAGATGTGGTGCCACAGCTCAGGTGGTAGGGCAGTTGTCTTGTAATCGGAAGTTTGGTGGTTTGACCCCTGGCTCCTGCAGAAAGTGAGTTGAAGCGTCCTTGAGCAAGACACGGAAGTCCCAAACTTTTCAAGGTCTGTGATGGAATGGCCACCTGTCCAGGGTGATTCCCTATGAGCGCTGGGATAGGCTCCAGTATAATTCCACATCCTGACTTCAGATAAGTGGTTGACTCTACCTGCATGGATAATGAGGACGATATCTGCATAACGGTCCTCTGATGAGACGGTGAACTGAAGTCAAATCGTGTAACATTTTAGCTGCACCCAGCTATTCTGGTTGAAATGACTTTGGCACCACGGGTTAAAAATCTATTGGGGAAATCTAAGGTGGAGGGAAAACAGGAGACCTTTGAGGGAGAGACTGGAGTGAACTGTTAATGAGGCATGTTACTGCCTCCTGGCAGCAGCCTCTGACTGCATCAAAGACTACATCAGACTAAACAAGGTTTTAAAATTAATGAATAGCTTTGTCTCTGAGGGGTAATTTCATATCATCAGCATTGGCAAATTCTATTGTCAGGACTGGAGCGGGGAAACGCCAGAGCATTGTTGATGTGTGCATTTTTCCTCATTAATTCATAGATCACACACTTTTCCCTGATTCTTCTCCCTTTTTTTGCGTTCAGGGCTTTTCTGCGGGATATTGGTCATATTGCTCCTTGGAGAAAATGGGGGTATTTATGTTAGCCTGTTTGCCTGCTGCCCTGGAGGCCCGCTGTCAGATCAAAGCGTGTCGGGTCTTTCAGGACTTGACGTGTAACAAATATTGATGAAGGTCTTACTTGCAGTTGCTCGTTTAATTACGGAAGCAAGTTTAAAAAGGAGCCGGATGGTTTTTATGGATAAGAGCAGGTACGGTACCCGTGACGGGATTGCCTCGAGCTCAGCATCCTCCACGTGTTCCTCACGGTCATGTTTCACCAACAAATCCCAGCGTTTCCTTCAAATGAGAAATGCATTGAGCATGAGTACCTCTTCAGTTGGGCTCTGACTGCATTCTTAGCTGGTCTTTTTAGTTTATCTGCATAAATACCCTTAATAAGCCGGCCCACAGTGGAGTCTTCAATGAAATATTCCATAATTGCCTTTACACCAAGTCATCCCTATTTAAAATGAGTTATGCTATCAACTTGTGTAATTATGTTCCTATAATCATTATATTCCCCAAGTGCTCAACCCTGAAGATGGAATGGGGACATGTCCAGGGTGTGTCCCCACCTTTAGCCCAATGAGCGCTGGGATAGGTTCCAGCATGACTCTGTGACCTGACCTTAGATTAGCGGTTAATGATGGATGGATGGACTATATTCATTTATATTCACTACAGCTCAAACACTTCTTTCTGTTGGCTTTTTTGTCATTTACATGTGGAAAAAAAAGCAAAAAAATAGGATATGTAGAAATACAGAGTATGATAAGGACATGAGGCTTATGAGTACTTTTGAGCTCTCCCTTCTCCTTTCAAATATTGATAATTCCTTTTCATAATGTTAGTATCAATTATAGGGACATTGCGTATTAATGAATATTTAGAATGTCAAAACGATATTGAGTAATAGAGTGGCACAGGTACATGTTCTATAGAGTAACACAGTAAAGATAATGAAAACTTGGACCATGCTTCAGGCATCAACTCTGGGTTAGCACGTTTCCCAGACTATAAGTCACTGGTTTTTTACTTCCCAGGCTGGTCCTGTGACTTGTATTCCAAAGGGACTGATTTATGCGATTTCATTATATTGGACAAATGCACCACATTTAATCTATTGCCCGTAGGTATCCCTGTTTAATGTTGTGACTTAATTGAAAACACTGTACCACAACGTAAATGCAACTTGTACATCGAATAAACTAAAATGAACTCACATCAGGAATTGATGAAATTGTTTGGGTTGTTATGTTTCATCTCCATATTTTTCTTTTTAAAACTTCAAGGTCCAAGTTACATCTTATACTTTGGAGATTCACACCATGTGTTTGAGGGGAGAGACCTTGACATGCTCATTGATATGACCGTGCAATTCCGGACTGAAGTGGCCAATGGGACTCTCTTTTATATTGACCAAGGACCAATGAGCAAGGCTTTCTTTTTCACGAAACTCTTTATATTAGATGGAATCTTACAGGTAAGAACTCTAAAGGCTATTTTTATGTGTGTGTGTAACCCTGTCCTGCAGCTCCTGCAAAGACAGCACAGTGAAAACATTCTTTGTACAGAGTGCGTGATGCAGAAATAACTCTTGTTTTTCTCCTCCCTTTTTCAGTATTCCTTTTTCTGCAATCAAGAAGAGGGGCTTATAAGGATCAATTCGTCAATTCAGGTCGACACTGGCAAAACTTATGTCATTAATGTCAGGTAGGTCCATCTTTATTTTCCTTTTTGGGGAGTATATGTAGGCGCTGTGGTGGCTCAGTGGCAGAGTGCACACTTCAGGCAGTGAAAAGCCAAAGGCAGCGGGTTCAAACCCACCAGAGAGGTGTCGAGAAGAGTGCCCAGCCTTAATCTCCCAAGCTCCATCCAAGTCCATGTTCATTCCCTTTAAGTGGAGACTAATCATGACACATAAAACGGGCCTCTCTTTGTGAATACAAGAAGTGACCATTTTATGGGACAGTACAGCTCAGGGGGTAGGGCAGTTGCTAGCAATCGGAGATGGTTGGTTTGATCCCCTGTCCTGCAAAAAGCCTGTCGAGATGTCCTTGAGCAAGACACTAGATCCATAACTGCTCCCGGAGTGCCGCTTGGCGGCTGGACTCTCTGCATTTAACCTATCCTATACAATAGGACGGGTTAAATGCAGAGAACAAATTCCACCAGCCTTGGCTGTGTCAAAATAAAACAATTGTATTACTTTGAGTTCCATCGTCTCAGTGTATGCCATTGCATTGTACATTGTACAATCAGTATATTGCATTGGTCGGATCTAAAAGATCAAACCACAATCAGAGATGAATTCTTAAGAGCTGACACAAACCTAGCACCATTGACTGCACCTGTTAAAAGGCTCATGGACTGCAAGTCGATTGGCTTCTGATCACTTTGAGTGTCAGACTGAGAGCACAAGTAATCCTGCAGTCTTCGTTTCAGTGTTACATAAGCAAAACAATGAAAAATTAAACTGGCGACTGCAGAAGACAAAATCAATTATTAAATGATTAGTTTTGAGCCTGTTCCCTCTTTGTTTGTATTTGTTTCAGGCCAATAAGCAATTAAGTTTTAAACCCATTTGTTTTACTCTGGCGAGACGATGATTGGGGTTTAGTTTCCGAGTCCAAAGTTTGCTGTGGGTGAGGTGGAACTTTTCTTAAGGCCGCTCGTGTTCACTTCATATCAAATATTTTTTTTCAACCTTATTCCCTTACGCTGAAATGTATTCAGAGGCTCTGTAACAGTCGTGAGATTAGGCGATTTTCATTCAGAGAATAAATTTGGTTGTATATATTTACAGTGACAAATAAAAAAAGTAAGTAAAGCTTCCTGATCCCCCCGTGGTAGTTTGAACCCACAGCATCTGGCTCACGGGTTCCCAAAATGGCCCTTTGCTGATCTTAAAGACCAAATTTGGCAGTACTGAAAGTTTTGTGAAGAAAAATTACATGATTTGTACCTTGTGATACTTCATCTGAAAATGACTTTGTCCAAAGGCTGATTACAGTATTATGTATCTCATTGAAAACACCTTGCTTAAGCCATACAGAGAAACCTGCAGTAGGTTGGCTAATCGGTTTCTTGGGGATGACAAAGCTCTGTCACCGGACTTTGTCTGTCCCCCCGAAGAAGATTCTGAACAGCATTTGAAATCAATTGTTATGTACTATACCAGCCCCCTAAGAGACCTGCCAGGAAAGAGAGCTGTCATAATTAGAGACCGCTCAGGATGGAGAAATGATTCCTGCTATTGCAAAGCAAATTCTTTGTGATTATGTGATAGTTGAGTCCGTCCATCTTTGTCTGATTTGACCCAAAGCTACAACACTACGGCCATCCTCTGCATCACTCCCTAGCTCATTATGGGCTTTTAATACATCTTCCCGTCACAGACGATTTTCAATATGTTAAATAGAAATCCGCTGGGGCCAACTTCTCAAGGACAGTGAGCACAGTGCCCGCTGGCTGTTGGCCAGGCCGCTCTGGCAGAGTGCTTCTAAATTAACCGCTTCTCCACACAGGCTCTGGAGGAAGGACTTAGAGAGCTCCAAGTCAGTGCCCCGAGTGTTTAGAAAGCATATGCAACAGCCTGCACCGTACAGGCTTAGCAAATCAGGCTAGATTGCTTCCCCGGCCCCCTAACTTCCTCTTTAGGGGATGGGAGCTATGGCAAGACACTGCAGAGGAGAGAATGCGTAAGCATCCATGGTCAGAATACCCTCAAGCTGCAGAGACTATATCCAGCATCTGCACCTTGGTAATGATCTGTTCTCATCCATTGTTTCAAATTGGAGGATGGCTTTTTGAATGGCTACAGGGTGTTCCAAAATAGCTAATCAAAGATATAAAATAGCAACAAAAAAAAAAGAGGAGTGGTATCACTCTCATCAGTTGGTATTATTGAAAATATGTATTTTGTGTAGAAAAATATGAGGAAGCCTTTTGATTTATCTGTTTTACTTTCTTCTCTTGCTTTTCAGACAGTACTTCACCCCCTGTGAAGCAGAGGTGACCGTTCTTGGCTATGATAAAATCAAAAGCGCAGCAAGTAATTACTGGTCAGGACTCATGATACAAAGAACAAATCACATTTTTGTGGGTGGTCTGCCAGAGAGATATCAGCCCAATCAGGTGAGACTGCACCGTGACTGTGAAACTGCTGATATCATAGAATGGTGAAGTTATGGTGACACAAGATAACACAATCTTAATATAGTGGGGGAAATAAGTATTTCACCCCCTGCTGATTTCGCGAGTTTGCCCCCTTACAAAGAGATGAACAGTCTATACAGTAAAATACTTATTTTCCACACTATAAGTATTAAAAAAAATGAACATGGTTTTGCATGAAATCACACCAATCTGCTCAAATTAAGAAAGGGAAATTTAAAAGACAAGTTGTTTTTCTGTTCCTCTTAGGACGCCAAGCCTTTTCACAACTATACTGGCTGCCTTGAAATAATTGAAATTAATAACTTCAAGGGATTCCACACACCCAATACCATCACCAGCAGCAACATGGACCACTGCAGGTACATGGATTCTTTTTTAAATCCCCAATGGGAACAAGGTTTGTAATGGAGCACAATTATTTTTCACATTACATTTCTCAGTAACATTAACAAAGAGGCCTCAAGACTTTATCAGCTCAGTGGACAGGGAAAAAAACTGTGTTCAAAACTCTTATTTTGTGGAGTGGTTTTTACGAGATAGACCATTTAAGGTAAAAGACATTTGTCAAATCAGGTCTGTCATGTGGATCCATACAAGAACGAAAGCATTTAGGAAGTATTTTGGGGCTAATTGTGACATGTAAAACAGACCTCTCTCATCAATTAATCAATGCATTCATTACAATACAGTTTCAATACATTCCTATTCAGTTTTTTATCCTTTATCTGAGATCCTTGTTGTACCATTTGGTTATTAGCATATCACACACACACACGTTTTTAGACTCCCAAGGAACTGTATGTGTTATATCATGAAATTATTTTCCATGCACCCAGAGACAAACAGCTGCAACGTGAGCATGTTTCCGGTTTATTTTCCGGTTTTTGTACATGAAAACTTAACGCTTACAGTACTCTTCTGTCCATGCAAACAGTATTTCCAGCTTTTCAAATATTCATCCACCCATTTATTGCATCACCTTTGCAGATATATCTTGCATACATATGCCACAGACGCCTCCACTGTAACTTCCCTTGATGTGACAACCCAATCTAACAACACCATGGACATGACCACGTCATTGGTGAGGCCTGCCCAGGCCCCAAATCTCACTCTGCCTTCACCACAACTCTGCATCGATGGTCTCTGCCGTAATGGAGGAACATGTCAGCAGCTACAGCAGTGGGCTGGTGGAGCTCCACCTGTCTGCGACTGTCCCCTCCACTTCACTGGACCTTTTTGTGAGAAAGGTAGTTGGGATTTTTGTTCTTTCCTTATTTTATTAAGTTTACATCAAAACCACTTATTTCCCCTTTAAAGCTTCTGTAGGTAACTTTCTTTTAACACCCTTTGTCACATTTGCAATATGCACCGACTGGTACCCATCAACTAAATGCACTGTGAACAAATTCTACCAGATATGACAAATTCGAGAACCACATGGCCACATGAACCCAGTTGGGAGTGAAGGGTTGCAAGAGGGAAAGTGGCAGCAGCATGTGTGAAAGGGAGGTGTTTTGGTGGGCATTGTGTCAAAAATGTTTGGTTCTCCAAAGTTACCCACGGCTTTATTCTCTCCAAAGGCCCTTCAGAAATAACTTACCATTTTCTCTTCAAAAACTATTGTACTGTGACCTCCACAGTGGTACTGTATCATTAAGAGCCAAGCAACAAATTATGGTGCTTATTATATGCTGAGCCTCCCTGGGGAACGGGCTTTATTTTGCAGCAGAATAGTCTGATGCATTAGAAATCGGAAGTGGTGTAAATTATTCAAGGTACAATTATTGAGTTGATGTATCCCTATAAGAATCTTGAGCTAAGGCTATCAGTGCTCACCTGTACCCCCCAATGAAACCGGAAATTGAAAACTTTCTCAACATCCATCTCAAGTTCTGATGATTATCTGAAGCAGTCCACAAGTTCAACAGTCTCATTATGGATGAGTGAGTGGTCACGGACTGAGAGTCACTAGAGTTTGGTTTGATGTGACTTCTTGCTAGCAGCTATTTGTTCTTGGAAATTTAGTTTACTTACGATGAGCTACCCTATTATCAACTATGGGTTGCATAGGTCAGAAGGCTGGGTGGTCAGCTAGTAGTAGGAAGATTGGTGGTATAATCCCCAGTTCCTCCAGAAAGTGTGTTGAAGTGTCCTTGAGCAAGACACTGAACCCCTATTTGCTTGGGACAACAGATGAAATTTTGCTTGATGAAATTAGCTTGAAAATTAGCTAAAGCTGGCATATTTACATTCTGTATGTTCATGAATATCCCACATCCCTAATTGCAAGCTTCTGTTGCAAAGGTCTGGTCCGCTGGGACCCTTTGCCTTCAATGCTACCTGTCTGGCAGTGGACCTGACCCCACTGGTTCTTCCTGTAGGTGATGGGTCCACAGGATGGAGAAGTGTTTTTCGGGCTGAGGCTAGCTTGCCAAAATCGGCCACCAGGTGCTTGCTGACAGGCCCTCCTTCTGGGCCTGGCTCCAGATGAGGGCCCTGGGCTTCCTCCGGGCAGGGTTAGGGTGTCACTTCCTCCTGGATCTTTTATGAGGTCTTCTTGAACCATTCTTAGTCTGGTTCCTTACCTCAGACCAATTTGCCATGGGAAACCCTACTAGTAGCACCTGGCTCCGGACAACACAGCTCTCAGGTTCATAGAGACACTAAAACCTTCTCCACCACAATATGGTGATGGTTCCTTGGAGAGGCCCTTGAATCATCGAATAATTTTATCTTTAAAAAGCTATAATACATAGTTTTGGCACTATAGTTCTCTATTGCATGTTGTAGCAGAGAACCACTGAGGTGTCAGTAACTCCTATTTTCTTTTTTTATATATGGAGCAGAGTGAATAGAGCCTTTAACTGATACTGCAGGAGCAAGAGTCTTGCTTTCCACTGGCACTAGCAATGCTAAAAATTCACTTACTGGCGCTGCAGGGCGCTCTGGAAGTGACCAATAAATGACATGCACAGCATATTCAATTGATCTTCTCTTGTACAATTATTCCCTGTGATTTGGGCTGATAAAGTAGTCATATGGTCATATGAAAATCTAATAGAAGGTTACTCTAAAATGATGTTCACAGCCATTTACAAGGCTCAGGCTTGAGCTGAGTTTATGAAACCTGCCCCCTTATTTGACACCCACTATGTGTTTTGAAATGGCTAATTTGCAGATGATTAGATAATCAGCTGAAATGTTATTTGTCTCTCCAGGCACATTTGTAAAACAGCAGGGACCTCCCATTTGGTGCTCCATCCTCTCATTCGTTTTCCTCCCTGCATGAGAGGTGTCATATGATCACCCCGCCCCAACCTCTGCCTCTCATTCCATTTTCAAATTGTCGTGATGATGGTGCTGCTGCCATATTTGGAGATGCTTCGCAAAGCCAAGACTTTAGAAGCCTTTTTTTCTGTATCTCAATAGACGTTTTATCTTGATAGCTTTCAGGTATCAGATAATGAAGCTCATCGTGCTTTAAAGCATCAGGACTTGCAAGCTGAGCACCCTAAGCAATGCCCAGACATATTTTCCATGAGGCAATGCCGGAGCCATCTGTCAAGCTTCGCAGTAAACCCAGCAGATCGCGGTTTAACCCAGAATGCTCACAGATCCATTATAGCCTGAATTTATGCGGTGTTCAACAGAAAGGCATGCGTCACACTAAATCCCCATCCCTAATAAAAAGAAGTAGATTTTTAGCACAGCTGATTAGGTAATTGTTTCACGGATCAGCTGAATAATAAAAAGGGAATAAATTCAAACATTTTGCATTAGTGTTTTTGCATGAATCATTGCGAAAACAATGTTGAAGTTACCCTATTGATTCTCCCATCACCATAAATTGAGGTCCTGCTCATCAAGCTCATAAAATTCTCTTTAAGTACCAGCGCTAGCATTTCGCTGGTCTTTCTGCTGAGCCAGAGGAATTGATATGCCCCAGAAGCAATTCAGTGTCTCACTATTAACAGAGCACAATCTCACGCTAGTGTTCACCCAGTCGCATGCTTTGCAACTGAAGTTCCCTATAGCCAGTGGAAGGAGTCCAGAGGCTGTTTACATGCTGACCAAGTCTCTGAATATGTATTACCACAGCAGCTTTGTAGGGTGACAACAGTGTCCTTCTTTCTCACTTCATGTCAGATTAAGCGATAGCCACAAGACATGAATGGTAACAGTCACCTCTGCTCTGTGTTAATTATGGATATGTTGTTCTATGCGCTGACTAATGGTTTGTTCTTGTTTTTGACCTACATGCAATGCTCAGCCCCACACGTGTCATGCAATATGCACATGATGGATATTTCAGTGCGTATGTGTATGTTCATGTATTCTGATGAATCCAACTGCTCGCAACCAATGTAGTCCTGGTCCTGAATCATAACTTCATGCTCCACTGTAACAGTTACACCTTGGACTTTTTTTTGAATGTAGAGTGACCCTAATAAGGCTATTCTACCGGCCACCCACTTCATAGCAGTCTCCCTGAGGAAAACCTCTTATAAACTTTTATTTGCTGTATAGCATAGAAATAAATAAGGAGAGCATCCGTAATGAAACTGCAGTTTATCCATTTCCTTGTCATAGTTTATTAAATACTACAGTAGAGCCCACACACACCATAAATGCACCTTAATTCTATAGGTTACATGGGGGATCATGCTCAACTTTGCACATCTAAATAATGTGACCTGTTCAAGAATTTGTATCTTAATAGTCAGACCACTTTTGGGGTACATTAGGTATCTGATAATTCTCCTTCCTCAACCTGAGTAAGTCATAAGTCTGTTATTTACAAGCTATTTGGCAGGAAGCACCACTGTAGGGAAGTCAGAGAAGCAGTAAAAATGAACTCTATGTATATGACCTGAAAAACCCTCCGTGTGGCATGAAAAAAATCTTTTTTTCAGATTTGGCACGCTGCACCTTAATCCCAGCTAGCATCTAGAAAGGATGTTACATAGGTATTTGATACCAAGTACCAGGCCACGCCTCAGGTTTTGTCCAGATAAGGCCAGTTCATTTGGGAATGTTTAAAATCCTAGTATGACAAATTATCCCTTCAAGGAAGACATGGCAGGTTGTGGACCTTGCCAAAGAAATTCTGTCTAGTGTGAAAGCATTCACTGTAAGTGATCGCAAAAATTAGTTATGAGGTAAACGGCTTTAAGATAAGGAAGAAGGAATCAGACAAGAAACCAGTATGATAGGAAATTATACAGACCTGCTCTATATTGATGATGACCTTACTCTCCGACTCATTACCTTAAGTCCTTACTTATTATGAATGCATTTTAAGATCTGATTAAGGATGATGTCTTGAGTGGAATGGAAGTGGAGATTACATTTTTTCCCATGTTACGTGGTCCAACTTTGCTAAACATAAAGCCAGTCCAAGTTAATTCCAGCACCTCCGTATGTCTTTCTTATGTTCATGTTGCCCACAAACCATTTCTGATTGTGACTTCTGCACGGTCTGCAATCAATAGGATTTCTGAAATAAGTTATTCTATTGGTTCGTCATATTCAATTTAAATTCTATTCTTTGTTGTATCGTCAGCTTTCATTTAGATCTGTACAGAAAAGTACTGCCTGAACTAAAGCCAGGATGGCCTTTTCTGAATCGTGTGACACGCGTCCCCCCACCCCCAACGCCATATGCTACAGAGGCTGCCAGGCATAGTGTCCTTTGTGTAAAAGCCAGCAGATCATTACTGGCTGATGGAGTTGATGACCTGAGCCGGGGTCTCTTCCACCTGTTTTTTAAGTCATCCCCCTTTGTCATCCAATTTATAACACAGCTGCATATTATCCTGACAGGGTCCTGCTGACACTGTGCATAAGCACACCGTCAGTGTTGGACAGGTATAGAATTAGCCACTATAATCTTGTTGTCCTCACACATCGTAGGGTTGCAATTATTTTATTCTTTCATACTTTTTTTTTGCTTCCAAATGCCTTGTCTTCCTTGGTTATTGATGTATTTCAATGTGACTGTGTAATTACCACTCCTGGGTTCGAGCAAATATCCTTGCAATATATACTATATATACCAGTCTGTCCTTCAGTTGCTCCCCTTTCTTACCATGTCTGTAATTAATAGTTTGCATGATATTTCTGTTTCCTAGATGCCACCATATATATCCCATCATTCATCGGGACATCTTACTTGGAGCTCCAACCCCTTGCATCTTTCCTACTGTCTTACAATGTCAGCAAACCTCTACCTGCCACAGCTGCCAAAGATACGTTTGTTGCCCTGTATTTGACGGTGAAAACCAGTGCCACCCAGGGCACCATCCTCTACAGTGAGTATAGTCTCCTTTGTAGGGAAGATGGGACTTGGAGATTCTACAGATTTTGCTTAGTTGAAGCAGTGATGAGGTTTGAGATTAATGTACAGTCCCGGCAGCAATAAATCAATTAATATGAGAAATGCTTTGCACTAATTGTACTAGTTAATCTTTGATTAACCACATTGCAATGCAGAAATTGCCAATTACAGAGACAATGTAAACGACTTAAGTCAAGTCGAGGTTTCTCATTATCAAGGTGTACAGTGCGTGAATCACCTTATGAAATATGCACGTTCCAGCTACAGGATAGTTCACGGTAGCTGTTGAGTAGAACAATTTATCTGAGTTTTGAACAGTGAAGTTTTGGTTGTCAAGTTAGTCGCCATCGACATACTCTGACGTACAAAAACCCGAGTTTATTTGTTTAGGTGTATTAATTGCGCATTAGAGAGGGGGAAGGAAATGATGAGTTAGTAACTTCCTCCTGCTCCTTTTCCAACATGTAATATTGGTTGGATTCTTTATTGAGAATACTTTTCTTGGATTATGTAAAAAATGTAGATATTTGAATTTGAAAAATTTGAATAGCAATTCAAAATTACATATGTGGATCACCATCCCAGTGATACATCTTTCTCTTTTAGACACTTGGAAATGAATGAAGTTAATATTTACTAAAGTTTTACCCTTAGTTGTATTATTCATTACTGCACAATCCAACTTCGGATACGTGGTTGACTGGTGATGGATGAATGGATTTCTTTTTTATGTATTATCTTGTGTGACGTTTGCATTAGGCATTCATTGTTTCCATCATTTGAGACTCTTGGAGTCTCTGCATGGCATTTTACTAGAAAACGGCAAGATATTGTTTTTTTCAAGCCAGTTAACTCTCAACACTAGTGTCTATTAGGTCCAGTATGTACTGTGTTCTAATAATTACCATCTATGAAAATGTTAAATCACTTAATTTTCACAAATTAATTTAAGCTGCTCATGAGGCTTGACATGACTGATTATAGACAGGGTGAAGGGCAAGGGTTTAAGAGCACTCTCAGAAACACTGCACTTTAGTCTACTCTGTATTTACCTTTCTGTGTTGGAAAGATGCATTGGGAAATCAAAACATTGAGTCTCCCCTGTAGATGGAGGCAATATGCCATCACAAATAAAAGTCTAATTTCTCAGGGTAATTTAGTCTGTTGGTAAGCGCATGATATTTGCACTTTAGTGAACTGTACTTGGCACATTACATTACAGGCATTTAGCAGACGCTCTTATCCAGAGGGATGTACAAGTGCATAGGGGCCAGATACAAAAGATACTAGAGCAACACTAGAAGCTAGATAACAATCATAGTGCCATCATAAGACTCCGATGCAACATCAACTAAGAAACACAAACCTAAAATGAACTAACAAGATTTCACAACTCGATGAGTCAACTGACTTCAGCAGAGAGACAGAGTTGATCACCTTTTCCAATACATGGACAGTTGTATATCAACAAACACATTCTCTTCAATAAAAGACTCATTGGGAAAACTACAGGTGATTATATTTTCTTTTTTTATTTCACATGTATTCAATGAGGCCAATCATTATTATTTTTATCATGTGGACACAGATATAAGTCTGTGTCCACCCCCAAGAAGTGGGGACTAATCATGACATGTGAAATGGATCTCTCATTGTTGTTGATGTTGTTATTGTTGTTGTTATAACTGTTAATGGTCTACCCTGTGCCCTCCTCCCAGCTGGACATGCCTGAAAAAGCTAATTTGGAAGGCATTCAGGTTATTATTAATATTATTATTATTATTATTATTATTATTATTATTATCATTATTATTATTATTATTATCATCATCATCATCATCATCATCATAATAATCATCATCATCATCATCATCATCATTATTATTATACCACCATTTACCTTGTTGCAAATCACACTCTTTATGGTAATATTTTCATCATTTGGAGTCCGGCCATC
>OMLC01099761.1:0-12593 GCA_900302585.1 Regalecus glesne
ATGTGTGTGTGTGTGTGTGTGTGTGTGTGTGTGTGTGTGTGTGTGTGTGTGTGTATATATGTGTGTGTATATATGTATACAAATAAATATTTATACACACACACACACACACACACACACACACACATATATATATATATATACGTTTACAACCTGAGGATAAGTTAAATGCAGAATTTTTTTTCGCTACCTTTGGTTGCGCAGCAAATAAAACAATTCAGTCTAGATTACTGTAAGAATGATTATAATAATGACACACTTCTCTTCAGGGGCTAACATCAAACCAGCAATCTTCCTATTGCCAGATGACCACTCTACCCACTTAGCTTAGCTGCCCTCCTAGTATGATAGAACTAATTTCAGATGAAAATTTTATTGGGTATGTATTTCAGTTTCTTTTCTTGCTTGTTTATTATTTATCTATTTATTATCCCCCCCACCCCTAATTCCCAAGCTTCCGACTGCTGGGTCAGTCTCTTTGATACCCTTCTAGACCATCGACAGGAAAGAGGAAGCTGTAGCATGTGATTCCTCTAAGTCACGTGACGATTAACCCTCACTATTTTACATATCTTGGTCTCACTGGGAAAGCACAATTCTTGGCCGTCGGAGGAAAACGAAGCAGAGTACTTTCCGTTCACTTAACTGCGAGCACCTGGATGACCCAGAGGGACACACTAGTGAACCCAGGAACATTTATCCAACCTAAACCCTATACCCATGTGAGGCTTAGCCAATTATACCCCCAACTATGGAACTCCAGCCGTGGTTGGAAACGGCACAGCCGGGATTCGAACATCCATCTCTGCATGATGCAGAGATGCAGTGAACATAGGTGTCTCAGGAGGCCCCTTTTTTAGCTTTTTTAATTTGCCATTTATTTTGTTCACTTTTATGGGTATAAGATAAGATAAGATATTCCTTTATTAGTCCCACTGGGGGAAATTGCAGTGTAACAGCAGCCAGTGTAGAGCACAGTAACAGAGACATCACATCCAGGAAACAACATGTAGTATAGACAACATTAAACAGGGTAGGGTAGGGAATATGAACATTATTTACAGTATGGATAGATAGATAGATATGTTTTCCTCACCTATTAGGAGTGTACGTATCCTGCTGAGCTCTTTCAGCTTGGCACTAACAGAATGTATCTTTCTGCATTCAGTGTTAAGTATGGTACACATTTCGATAGCGTTTTCACTGGGTTCGAAGAAGGGTCCAGAGGTGACGTTTGACACTGTTTCTTCAAGGTCACAGACTAAAGATGAGAAAGTGTGGTCCAGCATATCTGACAATGAGGGTAGACGCTGGTCCATAGTCTCTTCTGCTTGCTTCAAGAGAGGGACATAACAATCCCACAGACTCTCCACCTAAATACGGGATGAAAATGCACACACACACACACACACACACATTTTAAAAAAATGAAAATTCAAAAGACCAACAGTATTATCTTCATAAATGATGCATGAGATTGAGCCATAATGTGGCTGTTGAATAACTGTTTTTTTCCATTCCTGCTTCCAAACCTGTTTGTCCAATGTCACATGCTGTTCAGACATTTTCCTACAGCTCATGCCAATAGCATCCTGGAGAGAGCGCACGTACTCTATTCGCTGCTGTGTGTTAGCCAGCATTTTCCCATATTGCCTAAGCTGCAGAGAGAACCAGAGATAAAAAAAATTATCTATGTTTGTTGAGTGGTATGTATAGCCTGTGCACATGCATTTACTGTTGTGAGTTTATGTACAAAAGGTGAAAACAAACAGCCTCCCATAAGACAATTAAGCATCTATCCATCTAGTTATGAGATTTGGGTGTCTAGTCCCAGTTTCAATTCATTTCTGTGTCATTTTGTATGAGAGGTCCACATTTTCGTGCCACGATGAGTCGCCGCATTGTTGGGGGGAGCCATAGATTTAGATGGACCACAGGAGATTAGGTCATTCTTGATAGTCCGCAGTGGGTTTGAACCCACTGGTCAGAAAAAAACTACCATTAATTTTCTAGATATACTGTGCCGAGCACAGCATTGCAACCTCTCTATTTCATAGCATTCTTGTTTATCTGTAAGTGCAGTTCTCCAGTACAACCTGGTCCCCTACGATGTCATTGCAGGTTAAAATGCTTGGTTTGACAAACTAAAATGCAATATATTTATATTCATATTATATAATATTTTTACTAAGTGTTGATTTTTTTGCATGAAATAGGCAGAAACTTCAAAAAGCAATTCATATAAGGTGGTTAACACATGCAATATAATGAAACAATCACGACATGGAAAAAACCTAAAGCAGAGCCTGAGTTTCTGCAACTCAGCTCCATGAGTAGCACTAAGAGGCAGATGATACTGACTTGTTCAATATGTCAAGGTAAATACATTAGATGAAATAAGGGCCCGTTTGATTATTATGGTGTAGAAAGTGATTAGAAATTTCTTCAAGACAACTGTTGAAGCAGTGCTTCATAAAAAGTAAATGACATGTAAAATGGACCTCTCACTGCATTTAATACCATTTTCTGATACTGAGAGAGGTCCATTTTACATGTCACAATTATTCCCCATGTTGTGGGGGTGGACACAGACTTAGAGGGAGCTTGGGAGAGGCCTTGCTGCCGCCCTACGGTGGGTTTGAACCCACAGTCTCTTGCCTGTTAGTTCCTGAAGCACATACTCTACCACTGAGCTACCGCAGTCCCAGAATAAAATGTAGTAATGGTATCAATTAAAACATAATTATTCACAGCTCTTAAGTTTACTCATTTGTCTGGCTGAAACAAATAACTGCAATAATGGTGCTTTTTCTTCTAACTTTGCATATTCATGAGCTGTGGGGGTTTGATGACTTGGAGCCCATTACAACTTCTGAAAAATAAAAAGCAATCAATCAAATTAATTAAATTGTTTCCCTCTTTTGGTAGATCTATGATTTTATCCAACTACAGGAAATGCCATTGGTGGTTCAGTGGTAGAATTCTCACCCGCTTAGGCGGGAGTCCAAGGTTCAATTCCCAGTCAAGCACACTTTACCGATGCTTTGGATGAAAATATCTGTTACATGAAATTTTTAAATGAAATTGAAACAAGAATGGAAATAGATTTCTGGTTGGTTTAAGCCCCTGGAGATGGTCAGAGTAGCCCTGGAAATGCTGGGGGTAACCTCGAGATTAACTATTGAGATTCAGAAGAATCACATCTCGAGATCACCCCCAATATTTCCAGCAGCACCCCTTTTCCCGCACTTAGACTTTGAACTGTGTGGTCATAAAAGTGTATTTATACCATGGCTGCATAATTTGCAAACCCATCGACATCTTGGGGCTCTGTCTTGAGTTCGGCAATAGCTGTCTTCAGGTCTGATATTAGGCCTGATGAGTGCAGCTTTATCTGATGCAGTAGCAGTTTCTTCAAGTCCTCCTCAATGGACTTTAGTCGTAGTCCTGGGAAATCAAAAGTCAGGGCCAGGGATTGAGAGCATTGAGGTTAATTTTTACTAGG
This sequence comes from Regalecus glesne, assembly GCA_900302585.1. Taxonomy (NCBI): domain Eukaryota; kingdom Metazoa; phylum Chordata; class Actinopteri; order Lampriformes; family Regalecidae; genus Regalecus; species Regalecus glesne. The sequence goes on from OMLC01099761.1 coordinate 3,506, forward strand.
GTAAACTCATTCATCCCTCTCTATCTCAGAAACACTCTGCTTCACAATCTGCTTTATAATGTGTCACACTTTCAGACATGGAATCTGCCAACACTAACCAGTCCTCTGCTAATAGAGGGCAGGGCTGTGACATTTTACACATGACCTTTTCATCCCTAAACCAATTTCACCTATGCTAACACCCCTAGTGTAATTTGTACACACAGAAACTGTAGGTTTGTCCAATCTTCCAGTGTCTCTTCTGGGAAACAACCTGCCATCTTTCAGAGATCCGACACCAAATCAAATGTCATATTTAGCTGGTAAAAGTATAGAGTGGCAAGTGAATTTGGTATGCAACTGTTCTAATAAAACTGCTCCCCTGACACAAACAGACAAATACATACCTAGCACCTTTTTGATGTTGCTGCAGCAGATAACGAAAAGGTAGTTGGAGGTTGTGAACAAAGCAGGAACTGCTTCAATCCTTTCAGTCCAGTGGTGCAACTTCTTAATGTGTTCCTCATAAACTAATGCAGACTGGCCTTTCAGAGCCTCCAGAGAGGCCATACTCCATTTGCTGGTGAAGAGGTGAATGTCCACCAACCACACATACTCGTCACACAGCTGCTGGACCTCAGCTTCAGCTCCCTGCACACAGACCAATGAGATTTTTTTTTAATTTCTTTAATCATCTTGTTTGAATATTTCCCTTTTGATTGTCTCAATACATACACAACAATCCAGGTAAGGAAATCCTAGAACTTTGAATCAGTCCATCTGGACACATTTACGGAGAGAAATGTTTCACCACTCATCTAATTGAGTTTGTCAGTCTCAACTGACTCCGGGTATCCCCAACCTTATAAACAGCACAGTTTATTACAACTGAAACCAATTATCAGTTTAGTATACAAATTACCATGGTCATTAGCTAGAATTACAATGGCATACGTGCTATTCACAGAGGACTGAGGAATAGTTAGAGTCACAGCATTATCAGATGACAACAGAGGTACTCTGGGCAACACAGGTTATTCTCGTTTATTTCAAATGACAGCATCTACTGTCACAGAATTGTTCCTTAGAGTCACATTGTGATTTTATGTAGGCTGTTATGTAGGATGTCATGTGAAAGAATACCATGTCAATCTCCAGCTGAAAAGTGTGACCGAGATAACTCACAAAGTGCAACTGATTGAATACTATAAATATTTTGGCTTGTTTCCTGTTCCTCAGGGATTGCCACAGTGGATTTGATAGTTTCCATCAGTGCCCTATGAGGACACAGCACCAATGGCGGCCATTGATAACCCAGGCCTGGACCGATCTGGTATGGTCTTGTCAATCTCCATACTGATTTGCATACTGCAAACTGCATCGGATGCCCTTCCTGACACAGCCGTTAACCCTATGGGCGGGGGCACCAGTAAAGCGCTGGATACCATCCCTGTGTTCATGGGCTGATACCCAGGCCCGTCACCATGACTGAATATTATGAATGCTTATGAATATTGAATTTAACATTTGAAATTTTTGGTCTTGCCTGCAGTATCTTGGCTTGCTCTTCCTCAGCCACCTTTGATACATCATTGATGGTGAGATACCACTCCAGTTCAGTCCTCGACAGGGGTTGGTAGCAGCTTTGCAGCTTGAGGCGTTGAATAATGAGGGGGGGAATCCTTGGTAGCACCGGCCTCACTGTTAAATGATCTCTAGGATCCTGGCTGTAAAGTGGCTTTCCGAGACCAACAATCCCACTGTCTTTGTCTTTATGCTCACCTGAAACTGGGACCAGATACACGCTCAAGAGTGACTGTCTCCAAATTGTACAGTTAATCATGGCAGTCATGGAAAAATCTTGCAACCCATTTCATTATTTAATTCAAACGGAGGGCCTGTAGATAAAGAAAGTTCATTTTCACAGAGCCCATTAAAACTATTCGATAAAGAATTTTCAAAAATGAAAGGTTATCAATTCAAGTATTTGAGTGGTTAGGACATCCTAAAAGTACATTTCCAAATAAATGAGATCTTGATGCAATAGCAGTGAAATAAAAACGAAGGTGACATAAAACTCAGATCCGAACGCCTTACCTGAGACAGCAGGGAGTTGTCTGTAACCAGCTGGGCTGGGGTCAGGTATCATCTGTGTGGAATCAGGCATGGGGACTCTGAATGTCTTGGTTTGTTTGATCTCCCGGAAAAAAACACACGTGTCAAACATCTATAACAAGGGAGAAGCAGTGAGTTGTGATCGAAGAGGGCCCCCGTGGTGGATTCACAACGAAGACATGGGACATATGTAAACCCGACAGCACTGCTAAGTTACCATCATACACAATCGCTCAACTTCTATCATCACTTAATCACTGAAGGTTTACAATTGTTTTGGTAGAACATGGAAGATTTTTTTACTCACCTCAATTGTAGGATCACCAGTAGAAAGAAGTGCCTTTTGCAATGCTATTTGGAAAAAGTGCATGGGGGGGTCAAGGATCAGCTGACCATGTGCACTGAAAACCAGATCTGCTTGAAATAGATGACCCTGTTGAGCTTTCCCTCTCTAACAAATGCAACAGAAAAAAAGAATATCAATAGGAAGCCCACAAACATTCTGATAAGCCATATCCATTTAAAAACATCTAACTTGTAAATACATTTGTTTGTTAAAGAACTAAATGGTGGAGTGCTAAGTCTAACAAGGGGGTTGCTGCATTGTAGGTTGCTTATAATGAGCTGTTTTTAGCTATGCACTGGTGCTATCTTGACAACACTTGCAACAAACTCAGTTGTACTTTCCGGTTTTAGAATATGCATTTTTCAATTTATTTGTGTTTTTATGGAGCCTTGGTTACTCGGCATCCATTTCATTTCACGCTCCATGTCTGTCTGTCCCCATTATTGGCAACATTCTAATAGTAAATAAACTATCTTTTGGTTAATTTATAATGCTCTATTTTCCTCTTCACTCAGAGCCTATTGTTTGCTTACCCATCCTGGAAGTAAGTTTTCATCCTCTCAATTTATTTTCCAAAAGTTTCCCCTCTTTTTCTATATTCAGAATGTTTATATTCAGGTTTTCCTCTCATCCCAATCAAGGCTCTATGGTTAAATGATGATGTCTGCTGCTGTTCAGTGTATTAACCCATTTCTCACTATGATCTTACAAAGCCTTCTGAGACAGCAATTGTGATACAGTGCCATATGAATAAATGTGGGATACCAGGCATCCATTTTAGCATTAATTCTATACATAACGTCTTGTTTTGGAATGTTGACTATACCAGGATAGGCTAAAGTAGGAATCTGTAACCCAATTTTGGATAAGCGGTTGACGATGGATGGATGGATGGATGGATGGACAGATAGCATTTTAATTAGCCCCCAGCTCATCCAGGAATCATGCTTCTGTTATGAAAGGGGAACATAGCCATATAGATACATAGGGGAAACTGCTAACATAAGATTGATCATCTCTTACCTTTATAACGTTGTTGAGGAAAGAAGTGGCCTCCTGTTGAGCAACTGTGACAAGGCTTTGCATAATCATATGATTGAAGAGGGCAGCCAGATTGCCCAGCTTCTGCAAGACATGCTCCGCCTGGACAACCTCTTTTTCCAGATCCCTCTGGCCAGCCAGAATAAGGTGCAGGGGCTGGCTGCGCTCACCTGGCTTTTTGGAGTGTTCAATACACATCAGCAGTTCCTCATGTAAATGGTAGCTCTCCTTCTGCACCTGGGTATGGCACAATACTGAAGCATGAGCAGTAATATCAGCAAAGTTCTACAGTGCTGCCATTGCAGTTTTCCATCTGACCATGCCATAAATTAGAAAAACGTACAACCAATGAAGGATTTCCCTTCTAGTGTAAGGGCGCAGAAAAAGAATAAATAACTACTGTGTGAATCTAACCTTTCTGTTTGGAGCAGTCATGCTTAACACTTGACCTTAGTATTGTCATATTTGCAACAAAAATACACACGTCTGACAAATTGAGTACATGTCCAACTTCCAACATTCTTAGCATGTAGAGGCGGCATAGCTCAGTGGGTAGAGTGATCATCTGGCAATCAGAAGGTTGCAGGTTCGATCTTCGGTCCTGCAAAAAGCATGTTGCAGTGTCCTTGAGCAAGACACTAAACCCCAAATTGCTCACCGAGCGCCATATGGTGGCAGCTCATTGCTCCTATACAATAGGATGGGTTAAATTCAGAGAATTCCAAATTTCCCCTTGTAGGACTGATAAGGGAATCCAAATGTTTATCAAGTTTAATTGTTTGCTTAAGTCACACTTAAGTATCTTTGAAGCAATTCTAGGTTTTCAACCTCTGAAACACATGACATCCTTTATATTCATCATACAAATGTTTTTATTTGTTCTATAATTTATATTGACGATTCATTTTATTCGAGGGAAAATTAAAAAATACCCCATCAAGGATGTCTGTACGATGCTGCATCATTCTCTCAAACACTTTCAGACGCTCCTGGTTCTTGGTTATCAGGATATCATTGAATTCTTGCAATGTGTAGGTCCTCCATACATCCTGTGGTAGCCAGTGGACCTCTTTAAGTTCTTCAATTATGCTATGAAGGATACAGTTTTGAGTTAATATGAAAATGTATGTCTAATTGTGTGATGCTCCAGTCTGTCCAACTCTCACCCTAAAATATATGTACTCAACAAGAGCTGCATTTCTGACTAGATTTTAGGCATTTAAAGTTATGATGCTCCTGGGCAAGAGCTCAACAGAGATCCCCAGCAACCTATCACACCAAATTCCAAGTGCAAACTTTCTTGGTAGTTAAGTAAACTAAAATTAGAAATTAAGCCTGATCTTCAGGAGTAGCTATGAAAATCATGACACATATCACCACTGTCTACTTTGTTATCTATGACTTGAGAATTTCAAAACATCATTTAATCAACTGTCAGTGGCTCCTACAACATTGTTTGTCGGTCTTCAGACAAAATATCAACATTTTACCCAACTACTGGTACTCAGCTATACAAGACAAGAACTGAGGATTAGTGTTAAATACCTTGAGAAGAGAAAAAGCGCTTGTTGGTACTGAGGTATGGCCATAAGCAGGACACCCTGAAGCTTCCCACATTTGCGCTCGAAAATAATCTTGCGTACGTTCCTCCACCACCTGGACAACGAAGGACACAAAACAAGAATAGAACCAAGGTAAAATGAAGGAAAGCTTTACTCACTAATCAGTGGTCATTGAAATTAGACACAAAGTTTATCTGCATTTACCAGGTGAAAGATTTTCGTAATCTGTAATCCCTGAAAAACGGGATATTTTGCAAAGCTCGCCACAAAACCGACTCTCTGTACCATTCTGCCAGAGTCACAATGCCCCCACAGCCTTTCTCCGTCACATGGAGAACACTGGCAGGGGAGAAGATGTAGTGCTCTGAGCCTGCATCACTGGGATCTACCACTCGCAGGTCATATGGTCTATAGGGGAGGAAGAAGCAAAAGTTCATGTATCATTGATGTGATAAAAGACTTCAATGGGGATTATTCCCTTCACAGCCCTGTGCTAGATGAGTCTGTTTACATGATAATCACAGTCCCTAAATCACTGTGAATGATAGACTGTGCATTTCTCCAAGTGACAGTAGTGCAAAATCCAAATTAAACTGCTAAATCCTAGTCTGATGTGTGGCACAGAAACGGCATTGCCTTACAGTTGAAAGAGACATGGGGAACATGAAGAGATGAATGATATTAGAACTCCACATAGCATAAATATGATACAATCAATAGTCTATCTGAAACTGAAAGGATGACAGATATGATAACCTTATCCAAGCCAGTACCTGTAAGTGTCACCATCCTCCTCTTTAAGATAAAACATTTCAAACTCTCCAACATTTATTTTCTTGGCAATGATCTTCAAAACCTCTGCACCAGTGAGGGAAACTTCAATTGGTTTGGACTCTATCCCAGCCTTCCTCTTCTTGACTTTATTCGTTTTCCGTTTCACATGCTTAAGTTGTCCTAGAAAACTGTGCACGTGACAGTTAGATATAAAAATTAGAATAGGTCACATGTCCCTAGGTTTCATACCTGGTGAGAAACTATCTTTTCTGTAATGCTGAAAACACCCTTTAGGCTAGGCCTAAGAAAAGCTTGTCTACCAGAGGCCTGATATTGATAATATTGATATAATGAGCCATTCTTTGGAAATGCAAATTCTTTTTACAAGATAACAGGGACGATATAAGTTAATAATATGAAAGGCAAATGTGCCAATTTTAGCCAACTGACGAATTCTCAGCGGTACTCCCAGCAGTATGATGTTACTAGCCATAAAAAACATTGAATTAAAATAAGGTATTAGTGCCACACTTTGTATTATCACACTATTTTTATTCCGTTTTAATAATAAACCCCGTCTGTGAACCAAATTCATCTTATAGCACAGCGAAATTTGCACTGAAATACCTCCGTGCAGTTGACTGGTCGACCAAGACATCTGCACCTCTGACAGGGATGTCTGTACCTAACGCTGATGCCATTAGGCGAGGTCCTCCCTTCCACTGCGTGTCACCTATTGCCATCTCAGGACCCACCTGGGCTACAAGACGGGGGAGCTCCCCCACTTTCAAGAGCATTTCAGCTGGTAGAAACTCAAGGCCAGGAATCCTGTGGCCAGGAGGCTTGCAGGCATATGCTGGAACAGGCAGCTGAGGCTCTGGGCATAGTGGTGGTAAGGTCAGGGATGCCCCATGTGGGTCAAAAGTATTTGGAACAGCATTCTTGTTCTCAAGTGTGGGCACTTCTCTGGTACTGTTCCTTGGTGGTCCACCATGGGGTCTCTCCTCCACCGAGGCAGTAAACATGCTGCGATATGCTCTGATAATTAGCCTACCATCAGCAGGTTTGCAACAAGCATCAGAAACATTTATGTGTCAATCCTCAACAAGGCTGAATATCTGTCAGGAAAAAGTGAACAAAGATTGCTCTAAATGTTTTGCAAATGTGAACCTTTGGATTATTATGTCTACTACGTAGATATACAAATATAATTCAAACATCTAGCCATCTTTCACAAAAGACTGCACATCATCAGGCGCCTATCCAGAGTCAGATTGTGGTGTCATTTTGGTCGGGAGGTTACATCACAGGGCTTGGGCAGTTAGGGGATCAATGTCTTTCTGCAGGACACTTAGAAAGGCTGACAGAACTGGAGATTGAACCCCCAATATTCAGATTACTAGAGTGTACACTCTCTTCAAAACAAGTAGTAGTGGAAAGCTTATTTGGGGCTGAAATTTTACTAATAGTGACTGATAATCCAGGTAAATGCAGAGAACATTTCAAGATATGAGATATATATAATTCAAGATAATCCAATCTTCAACTGCAGTCTGAGCTGAACTCCTGAGCACAGAGAATATGAACAGAGAAGCTGTTAGGTGCCCATAAATCTAAAAGTTGCTGCAGACAACTTTTTTACGGCTAAACTTTTCCCCAGATGCTTTTAAATAAAAACTATTCAAGTATATACATCAGCTAGCTGTTAGCGAACACGCTAAACATGTTCACATATAACCATCAGAGAGCTACCGCTAGCTTAACCAGTTAAGCAGCCGCTTAATGTGTGAACGTCAATTTAAAAAAATCACGGTTACGTCAATAAACGTCCCTGGAGTGACAGTAAACGAGAAAAACATGATTGAAATGAGTTGACATAGTTCTTGAAAAACAAAACGAACCTCATTAAAACACGTTGACATGTATTAGACACGTTTAAGAAAGTTTCTCACCTGAAACTCTGAAGAGACGTCAACGGTGTCCCGTTGCCATAGAAGCGTAAAAGTTGCGCGCCAGCTGAGGCGCCCCGGAAGCGCAGCTGCGTAAAACTTTGTCCAACTCCGCCTCAGGTTATAAATTGTCCTCTGTGGCGTCATTTCCGTTAAATAGGCACCCTTAAATCACGGCTGCGTTTGTTTTAAAAGACGGCGCAGTCATGAATTCATCAAGACTGTTTTTGAGGACTCATTAAGCTTTTATGCATCAACTGAGGATGAAGATGTTCTGCTTTGTATGTGTGGGAGAGAGAGGGAGGCCATGAAAACACATCTCTTCCTATCGATGAGACGTTTCTGTATCTTCTTCAGCATCCTCTTTCTGACAGCCGCAGGGATGTTTGTTTTAAACTATAACTTTCTACCTCCTGAGGATACAGCCTTTAGGCCCAACCATCCATCCATCCATCCATCCAGTCATCAATCCATCCATCCTCAACAGCTTATCTGAAGTCAGGCTGCAGGGTCATGCTAAAGCCCATTCCAGCTCTCATTGGTCTAAAGGTAAGGAAAACCCTGGACATGTCACCAACCCATCATAGGGCATGAGCAGTTAGGGGTTCAGTGTCTTGCTCAAAGACTCTTCAACGTGCATTCTGATAGGGCCGGGGATCAAAACACTAATCTACCTCCTAAACTATGCAGCCCCTTAATTTCAATGTTCTTCTTCATCTAAGATACAAGATAAAGTATAAACTTACTCATTAAGAAGTCCAGTATGACCATGTCTATGAAGTCTACCAGTCTGGTGCCCTTGTCAAATGGTGCAGTCTTCTTCACCGTCGAGCAATAGTCATCATTTGTCTCCCACCTGAAGAAGATATCATCTGTTAGAGCCAGAGGCAGCAGGTTCGAACCCATGGGCACCAGGAAGGGCATTAAGCTTTTATCCCCAAAGCTCAATCGAAGTCTGTCTCCACCCTCACAACATACTTATATATGTGTGTGTGTGTGTGTGTGTGTGTGTGTGTGTGTGTGTGTGTATAAGATAAGATAAGATAAGAGATAAGATATTCCTTTATTAGTCTCACTGGGGGAAATTGTGGTGTTACAGCAGCAAGTGTAAAGCAGAGTAAGAGAGACATCACATCTAGAAATAACGTGTTGCATAGACAAATTCAACAGAAAAATTATAACATTGCAGGTTCGATTCCCGGTCCTGCATACAGCATGTCGAGGTGTCCTTGAGCAAGACACTTAACCCCTAAATGCTCCCCGAGCGCCATATGTTGGCAGCTCACTGCTCCTATACAATAGGTTGGGTCAAAAATGCAGAG
>OMLC01099763.1:0-30451 GCA_900302585.1 Regalecus glesne
ATACCGCTTATACACACACCCATCCATTCTGCTTAGATGGGACACCCCACAAACACACACACACACACGCACACGCACACACTTCTCATTTACTTAGTTATGATACCCCCCACAAACACAGAAATACATATACCACCCTTCTCTCGGAAACACATTCAGAGCGATTCATCAGCAGCACACATCAACCTAGCCAGTCAGTCAGTCCCTGTTAGGACTCCTGGGGCTGATAAAAACCAATTAAAACCAGTCGAACTTTATTTAGACTGCCCGCGTCGTTTATTGAAATGTAATGCAAGCATAGCTAAGTGGGTAGAGTGCTCGTCTAAGGTTACAAAAATAAACCATATAAATCCGTGTTGACTGAACTTCCCCATCATCAGTCATCATCACCAGTTCCTGTCATAGATTGATAATTTTCCTGATTTTTTTTCTGGATGTGACTCTCGTGGCTGAAAGCCCCGTACAGACAAGGTTAAGACTCGACTTGACTTTGCAGATTTACGAGTAGCCTATATCTGCCACAGAAAAAGGGGACCTACTGATGGCTTTAAAACGCAAACTTGGACCTACTTCGTCGCCACTGTTAAACTCTGCTCTCTAACACAAACGGAGACTAGAGAATTTACTGTTCAGTCCCAACCGGGTAATTAATGATCTGTTTAAACTTTGACAGGTGGATACATACGCTGATCCAATTGGCATCTTACTGTTGGTACTTCTTTCAAATAAGTTCGTGTTGTAACAACGTATCCCTAAACAATAGTTCCTATCATTACAGTCACTAGGGTGGTATCCATGACCTATAAAGTGTCACATCTAACTCTGTTTTAGTCCAAGGTAAAAACACATACACGCGTAAAATAGCTGTGTTGGACTATGTCCAACACTAATACTGATTATCGTTATTTCGAGGGTTATTCTCGTGTATTTCTGCGTTGGTTGAGGTGGATTTTGATCGATTAGCATTAGCTGTGTTTAGGAGAAAAAAACTTGGCTCCTGACAATAGCGGATAGTTGTGTAACGTGTTGATTTATGTAATGACCTAGTCATATGTCATTCTTTTTACATTACTCCGTATAATGTAAAACCTAAAGGATTTTGCAACAGGAGCCAAACACCGTGTTAGGTTCCGCCTTAGGTGAAAATTAATTGAGGGGCTGCGGTGACTCAGCGGTAAATCGCGCCCCTTTAAGTGCGGTGTCGGGGGTTCAACTCTACAGCCGGGTGTCGTGAAATCTGTCTCCGGCCTTAGACTCACATGCGTGGTAAATATGGGGAGTACGTCGTAAGCCGCTTTGACTCGATATGTAGAAAAGAGTTAGTATATAAAAAGGAATCCATTTACCGTGTTGTCAGGGAGCCAGTTGTAAAAGTGTTATTTGGTCAACCGTGAAACATATCGTCCTTAATTAGCGTAGCTCTTATTGGTCGCAAATACGTATCCAGGCTCTGAACAGAGGTTTCTTGTCCAAATGGTCACTCTGTCGGTCTCTGTCTCTGTCCATCTACCTATTTTCAGGGGCTCAAGAGGTAGAGTGGGTCATCTAGTATTTGGAAGATTGGTGGTTTGACACTGAAGCCCTAACTGCTCCCCAGGTGCTTGAACTGCCCACTGTTCCCATGTATTAGGAAAGAGAGGTCTATTTTAAGTGTCAAAATTAGCCCACACTTTGTGAGGATGGACATGGACTTAGATGGAGCATGGGGAATAAGGCTGGATGCCCTTCCTGATGCCCCACGGCGAGTTTGAACATGCTGCCCCTGCCTTGTCAGTTACGGAAGCATGCACTCTACCAATGACCTACAGGAGCCCCCTCCTCCTTTATAATAGGATGGGTTAAACGCAGAGGACAATTTTCATTATTCGAATACAATGACAAAATGAATTGGATTTCCTTTGCGTTTCCTTACACTTATTTATGTATTTGTTACTTTGGAAGTGAAACTCTCCAACAAACATTCATAATCACAAGATGGTGACATATGAGATAGTTCCTGCACCTACTTGCCTCCTGGGGATGTGAAGAGCAGAATGGGGCCCGTCTGGGGGTAGATGGGTGTGTCTGTTAATAATCTGACTGTGTCATCCCTCTTTTCTTTGTGCTCCACTCATCTGCTGACAGATTAAGACAACAGCTTCCCAGAGAATGGATTTTGATAGGGCTGCTTGTATGTATAGCCAACTGAACACCGTGAGACTCACAATTAAAAGGCATATCATAACTCTACGCATCAATGTAATGAATGGCTTTGGGTCTTGAAATCTACTCATCCAAACATCTGTGTGTGTTTCTGTATGTGCAGGTATGTCGGTAGGATCCATTGTCATCATCTGATTTCACCTCAAAGAGCAATGACCCACAGTTGAAGCTAAAATAACTAGAAAGGTAAAACCCTCTCATTCATATTGCTCACCAAATGACTGTTGGATTGGGTGTGATATTGTTTGAGGATGAACAGATGACATAGAAGAAAAAATAATAATTTTGGATCCAGGAAACAAACCCATTGCTACTCAGAATGTTTTATTATCGATCAGGTTTTCAATGAGTGACAGGTTTTAGGCAATTGAGACAAAAAACAGACATCGAAGAATTGGAGATAAGCTAGCCCAGAGCAGGCTTCGTAACTACGAAGAATGCACCTTTACATTCCTCGAGTTCCCACCCTGCTATAAATTCAGCATCTGTCAGGTTTACACTCCTCTTTAGTTTTAATTTATGGTGTTTAATGTTTGCAGCCTTTTTATGTTGCATTCCTTGAACCCCCTAACCCCACAACCCCACCAAGTTAGCTGCAGACCTACAGTAGTGTAGATTAGTGCAACTCTTCTGATTTTATCACAAAAAAGGTGAATCAGTTCAACTGGGTCAGAAGTATCCAGTTGAACCGATTCACCATTTTTGTGTTTTCCCTTACTTGGATTAGTGAGCAGGCATGGAGACAGATCTTCTGATTTTACTTTCAGTAAGTTAAAACCACGATTATTTGAACACAGTCTCTTCAACATATCTCTCTTCAACATGTCTTGACTCCATTCTGCGCCAAATCAGAATCAATTTCATTGGCCTAGGGTACCCCTGCACAGGGAGAACAAGCAGTTTCAAGCATTTACAGACATAACTCACACAAAGAAAGTAAACCAGAAGAAGTAAATGGAACAACAGGCCATTGGAGGTAAGCATGTTGCTGCTGTACAGAGTGTTGTTGCAGTTACATAATCAACAACATAGGCCCATATACGTAAAATACCATATTGCTTATATACTATATTTTCCGTACACTAAACCATACGCCAATACCATGACTCAGGAGCCCATCATAACCATGTATAATGCCATATACTCCCACTATATTACACTAGAAGAAGAATACACTTTATTTGTCTTTATGCATACATACATACAAGGAAATTTAATCTCTGCATTTAACAACTACTGCTGTGTAATGAGTAGCTGCAGCACCTGGGCACCACCTCCAATTCTTTTTCTTTTTGCTTTGGTCAAGGGAACAGGCAGGAGTAGTGTGGCAGAAGGATGAATGGCTCCAAGTCAGGCATAAGATCTTTGATCCTGCATGACATCAGAAAGGGTATCTGGCCTTAATCCCCAATGCTTGGTAAATGTGAGGCATACGTTGTAGAGCACTTTTAGTGGTCCTGGAGGAAGGTGTATAATGTTGAAAGACCTGAAACACTCGATGACCCTAGGAACATCACTGAAGATGGTTCCAAGGGGCCAGCAGATCTATGTACAGAGTCACTATGTAACTCAATGACATCACAACATGCCAGTATAATACTTCAGGGGATTGATGCTGATGGAATGTAGAATAAATAAGGATTTATGTGTTTAAAACCTGCATCATGTCATATTAACTGACATTAGAACAGACTAAATTGTCTCTGTATCAACGTAGTGATGCATGAAGTTGCTCATCATTGATGATTTAGATAAACCATTCGTTGTTAACAGAGAATATACACCTCATTGTTCTTTTCTAAATATGTTTGGCCTTATATTCCACTCTCATCAGGTGTCTGTGACCTCCCACTCATGCCATGCACGCTCCCTGTATTCCAGTTTAGTAAGGGGGAGCTTGGGGTGCGGCTCCGAGAAATGGAGGGATTGAGGCCTTTCATTGTGTCTTATTACAGTTGCGGTGGATGTTCATCGAACTGGGAGATAGGAGACACAACCCTTTTGTCAAACTGGTAGAAATCATCTCTCTATTGTAGATCACAGATGGATACTGGTTGTTAACCTAGCTTGTTGCACGTGTGTGCTAAATGTTTATGATGGAGTATTGATAGTACAGTAGATACTGAACCCAGGCTTGTTGGAAATATGTTGATTTGGCAGTGTTATCCTAATAACCAGGAGGTCAGGTTTAATCTTAGCTTCTCTTCTTAGACTAGCAAGCGCAGCCTGCTCCATTGTTCATTCCAGAAGAAAAACAAACTAGAAGGTGTATTGAGATGTCAGAATAAAATGTCTAGGAACGCAAATTGAGAGGAGGAACAAATGCTTTTTATTATTTTGCAGGGCACATGACCACCTTTATTTACAGATATATGTTTGCAGTATAGAGCAGGACAGAAAACACCAATACCCAGAACTATTTCAAATAATATTTCATACTTGCATTTAGGATAAAGGACTGCTGTTTTACATTTTAGTTTGTTCTGTAAGTAACATGGTGGCCCAGTGGTCAACACTGTTGCCTCTCAGCAAGAAGGTCTTGGGTTTGAATCCCAGGCTGTCCCAGGTCCTTTCTGTGTGGAGTTTGCATATTGTGGGTTTCTTCCAGGTGTCCGGGTTTCTTCCCACCATCAAAATAACATGCATGTTTGGGTTAATACTCCTGCCTGTGCCCCTGAGCAAGGTGATGGGAAGAATAACAGGATTTTGTCCCCAGGCACTGCAGCTGCTCGTTCCTCCTTTACAATAGGATGGGTTAAATGGTGAGAACAGATCCATTGTATATCTATACAATGACAAATTAATAAAGTTTTTTTTTCTTGATTTTCATGGTAAAGGGAGCAGTTGTCCTGAAGATTTGGGAGCAAGGATCATTGAAATCAGATCTCTTGCCTTTCCTCCAACTGTCATCATGCCTGATAACCAGAGTTGAAACTGAAAGTAAGTAACCTTCATTTTAAATATCCCCTTTTTAAGATAAGGGGTTCAGAATGCTCAGTCAAAAGCAGAAAAGCAGGTGAAATGACGAATTCACAAACAAATTCTAACAATTACTAGTTAGAAAATGGAACAGCAAAAGGTAGACCGCGCAGTAGAAAGTAGGCACAAAATAATGTCAGTGAGGTTCATCAGCTTGGCAGAACCATTCTGGAGGTTTTGACCTTTTTGATCTTTGCAAGAGAGCACTCCAGAGACAGGAGCTGTGAAGCCTATTTGCCTGAAGTAGATTTATGTAGTCTTGTCTTGAGTGCCAGAGAGGATATTTTATCCTGCATTACCACATAGTCATCTAGTTTCCCTCCTGAGGGTTGCCAAGGGAAATGTCTCATTGTCTGAAAGTAACCTCAACCTTTTGGCATGCGAAACACTGCAGGCCATCATCCATAGTGTTGGTCAACACTCCTCACAGGTATAGGGAATGTTTGAAACTCGAGGAAGCCAAACAGCCATGGGTAAGTCTGCTGACATTCTCTGATCACAAACACACACACACACACACACACACACACACATATATATATATATATATATACACACAAACAAACACATGCACACACAAATACATACATAGGGTGAAACAAACTGCTTATTTTTTAATATGTAGTTCAAACTCCTCAATTATGTAAAGCAAGTGTCTTGATATATGCTCAATAATCCAGATAAGGGAATCACAAAAAGAAGTGAATCAGTTCAACTGGATCAGAAGTTTATTCAGAAACGTTTCATCACTCAAAAAGGGGACATCTTCAGTCTGAGCAGACTGGATTTAAATTCCGAGAAATCCAAATTTCCCTTTGCGCAACTGACAAGGAATCATTTCCTTTAACTGTTCTAAGAACATAAAGTTCCTATTCTCAAACTGTCCAGTGAGTGGCACTAGAGGACTGCTTTAACTATGATGCTGTCCAATCACCCAAATTAAGATTCCTTCACATGCTGAGATTCTTGATGGAAAATTGGGTCATCAGACAAGTCAAAGTACTCTCTCATAGCAGTTTTGTACTTTTTAGATATTTTTTCTATCCTAGCAAAGTTTTCTGTCGTCAGGAACAACACCATTATAGAGTCTTATAAAAATAAAAATTATTCCTATTTAGGGACAGTACATATTAATGAATGTAAACATGCCAGATTTAGCCACCAGGCTTATTTTCATCCTTTTTCCCAAGTAGAGGTTCAGTCTTTTCCTCAATGACAGTTTGACAGGCTTTTTTCTCTTCTTTTTTTTAACATTTTCTTTCTGTTTGATAGGATAGTTGAGAGAGAGAGAGGGGGGAGTGGAGACTGAGGGGATGACTTGATGCAGACAGCCAGCATCAGATTTAAACCTCTCATTGCGGTAAGGATTCAGTCTTATGTGGTACCAGGTGAGACATAGGGGATGCCAGTCAACACACTTTCTGAAGGAACCAGGGATCAAACGGCCAATATCTCAACTACCAGACAACCACTTTATTTCCATATGTGTGGAATCACAGTGGTTGTAGTTGTAGGTAAATGTTCCTCATTCATTTTCCTTGCTTCAGTTTCCCAAATCTGCAAAGGAAATGTAGTGCCCTCATACCAGTCACAAGCCACAATCCCTACATCTTAGGCTACTGCCACAGCCATCATCTTTTTTACAAAATAGAATATGTCAACAAGTTAATCACAGCTGTTGTTTAGTTCAACCGGAGTACGGTGACAGCAGTAACATCCTAGCACTAATGAAGGTTTTTGCATTGGGAGTTGGATTCACGCTCGGCCATATCTTTTTCACTGCAGCAGTTCCACTGTGTCTTTCTATGCAATCATGTTTCACCACATGCAGCAGTGCTAACAGCACTGGGGTATCCTCTGCAGTGGATGATGGGGTGCTTTATGTAAAGTGACAGCCTTTTCCCATTATGGCTTCTGTGTGACACATTGATATGCACTGGGGCTTAGAAACTGTCAGCATGGTATCACAGAGACTTTGCTCCATCTCCCTCCAGTCGCTTGTGATATCGCACAGAAAGAGTCTCCCCCTCACTCCAGTTTCCCCACTGATTGTAGCATTTGTCTCCAGAGGACCCCCTCCAACTGTTGTCACATTATTATTTCTCTCTTTAGGAATGGCCCTTTGTAGACATAGCTTAGGAAGTAGGGCGGTTGTCTAGTAATCGGAGGGTTGGTAGTTTGTTCCCCAGCCCCTGCAGAAAGCATGTTGAAGTATCCTTGAGCAAAAACACTGAACCCCTAATTGTTCCCTGGGGACTGTGGCTACTTACACCTCCTACTCAATGGGATGGGTAGAATGCAGAGAAAATTTAAATTATAGGTATGTACAATGAAAAATAAAGCTGCTTCTTCTTCCTCTTACTTTTCTAGTATGGCTATGGAGAGGTACATGTGTAGTATGTGACAACCCTGAAGTTCTTGATAGATAAACCAGCAGGTGTCGGTCGAGTGCTGTATCAAGTGCAGCACTCATTTGGAAATTACGAGACAACGAGACCCTGGGCACGGATGTGTAAAAGAAACCCCTACCTTAGCAGGATTTACAGCACACATAGATACAGTTGACCCCAAAAGCATGTTAAATAGTACACACATTCACCCGCAGTTTCCTTCAGTTCACGGCTGTTGGTGCTCTGTTATTGAGATGGATAATTTAGCCCCTTGACTAAGCAACAACAAATGCAAAGCTAGTTAATGTGACATCATGCAGTGACATCATGCCGATGCTCTGGATTTGGGGCCCCCAGAGCCCTTTAGCTCCTTGGTCCGGTAGTCCCATTTGGCAATCCGCCCACAGCAGCACGGGGTCGCAATTGTTTTCATGTCATGCACTGCATATTTAAACAATTCCTCTGCAACTCTGAGTCTTTGTCGTAGACCCCTCTGATACAAGGGCTCACAGTGGGATTTTTTTGTTGCTGTTGGTTTGCAGTGAGCAGCTGCAGTGCCTAGGGAGGAGTTAGGAGTTCTGTGTCGTGCTAAAGGACACTCCGACAAGCTTTCTGCAGGGACTGGGGATCGAACTACCAATCCTCCGATTACTAGATGATCTGCCTACCTCCTGTGCTGTGCCAACGAGCTGGTAGATCTGGTAAAACTATCCTCCTCAAACACCTCACCAAATTCCCTACACTCTTTCACTCCTGCAGCTTCTTACTATTCAGGGAATGCAGCTTTGATGGTGTTTTCATAGGGTTATTTGCACACTTCACAGATGTATAAAGTCATACCAGAGAATCCCTTGGGGGCTCTGCAAGATAATACGGCACAACGGATATGGCACTTTCTGAATGTTGCAGATTCAAAATCGTATTCTCGTCTTAGTTCTCTCCCCTCATCTGTCACCATTCTCCACTTTCCACACCGCAGCGACGAGAGGTGTTAAATTTCCTAAATAACCGTTCACATCCTCCATGGATTTTGCTGTGTACTTGTTTACACGGTAACGTGATGGAAAATATAATGCTAATTTGCCTTGAAATTATGGAATCATGCACAACTCTTAAAAGCCATTGCAAAACATAGGATCAAAAGAAGAAAAGTGTCAGCCGAAGCTCAGTGAAGATTTTCTGGAAGACATGTCAGAGTGTGTATGTATTCAAATGACGAGACTGAGGAAGGATTTAGAGCGTGTGATATATTTACACATGCTTGTTTGGAAGTTATATGAAGAAGTGTCATGTTTTGCTGCTATAGGGGTGCAGCGGTCTACCTCAGGAGTAAGGGTCTGATTTTCACCACAAATAGCAAGCTCAATTCCTGCTGAAGTAAGGCCACTGGAGGCTGTATAGTATAGCACACATCAAAACACTCTTGAGTGTAGTACCCTGGAGAAAGCTACTGTACTCTAAACCTCTTTAACCTCATTATGGGGGTATTGCATGTGTGTTTGGTTGTGCTATGCAGGAGGGATGTGTCAGAACGACCATTTCTACTAATTCTTTATAACATGGTCAATGAAACTTTATCAATCCTGGTCTTTAATATGTAGTCGAACGTTAACATCTATAAAAAAATCAAATGCATGTTTAAGGATGAAGCAGGGCCATGGTAGCTCAGTGGTATAACATGCATTTTGGGAACTGACGAATCAGAGGCTGCGGGTTCGAACTCACTGTAGGGCGTCAAGAAGGGTATCCGGGCTTAAACTCCAAGCTCCATCTAAGTCAGTTTCCACCCCCACAAGGTGGGGACTAATCTTGACACGTAAAACGGACCTCTCTCTCATCTGCCAGAATGGAAACAGCACTGCGTCGTGAAGATGAAGA
This sequence comes from Regalecus glesne, assembly GCA_900302585.1. Classification (NCBI taxonomy): domain Eukaryota; kingdom Metazoa; phylum Chordata; class Actinopteri; order Lampriformes; family Regalecidae; genus Regalecus; species Regalecus glesne. The sequence continues at coordinate 9,450 of OMLC01099763.1, forward strand.
TTAGGAGACGTAAAGAACACCCAGGCATTGGGTGTAATCCCAGTAGGGTTTACATGATATGCTGTTTTTCTGAGAAACATTCACTGTGGTTCAAAAGATTCCTCATAGGGAACAATATCAAGGGTGACGGGTTTATTTTCAGTACCATTACATTATGTCATCTAGGTCACTCTGCTCCATAAGGCAGAGTGCATTATGGAGCAGAGTGTGGTTTTATTTATTTATTTACATGGGTTTGACATGGGTTCTGCAGCACAAAGAGACAGCCGTGCTGACACTGTGCAGAGGTCCCCGGTCCACATGCAGTGCTCTGGCTCCCATGAGTCCTTGCAAGGCATGTAATTATTGTGACCTTGGTATATCTAGATGACTAATACAGAAGACTGTAAGCAGGGGGAATGTGCCATGGCAGAATAAATGCCCTGTGGTTGATGTGTTATGACAAGAGTCAGTCATCAACCATCCCATTGTTTTTATTGGGAAGTCATTCTGAGAGTTGACGTTGATAGGATTAGATTTTGCGAAGTTGTTGACTCATAATGACAAGGGAAGCCGTTTTCCATCTGATATTCCATTGAAGAGATGTGGTTTTCTCACTTTAAACCTGGATTTCTTTTTGTATAGTTCACTGTAAGATGTTGTTATGTCTCGTTCCCCCAGTCAGAGCTGGTTAATGTAGCCAGGAAAAGGAAAGATTGAGGTCCACTGCTGTAACTGCTACCTCCAAGATCTGACTTCAGATAAGTGGTTGACGATGGATGGATGGATGGATGGAAGTAGAGCACTTGCTAAAATGGTCATAAGATGTGCTAAATTCAGGTAAGATCTGATTGAAAGAAGGCTAACACATCTGAAGTTGGGGTTCAACTGTTTCTCTGAATCCAATTCTACAACTTATATAAACAGAAGATGTTCTCTTTATGCATGTCCAGGAGCCTAGTAAGGATACAGTAATCAAATAAATAAAGTTGGGGCTTTTGGCCTGTGGACGTCTTTAGCCAACAAAGCATCGTGTCTGGATGACAGGGCCTGAAGGCACAGGCCCTCTACATCTGGCCCATGGACACTGATGTGACAGACCAGCTGTTCCACGCCCGGCCAGCTTCAGCCCTGTGGTGTTTTTGTCAGACAGGGAGGATTTCTGGTGAGTTGCTCCTTATTTCAATGTTTAATTTGCTGCATTTTCAATATGATAAGAAATTATTTTGGTCTGTAGCAGAAAAGTATGACAGCTCTAAAATATATCTCATGAAAAAGCTGATGAAAAGCCTTCAAATGGGAACTTTAGGTTTTTGTGCACTGGTTTGTCTCCTGAATTACAATGATTAACAGTTTGAATACTGAATCGTTCATCCACACATCACCAACCACTTATCCGAAATCCAGTTGTGTAATCATGCAGGAGCCCATCTCAGCACTCATCGGGCAAAAGGTGGGAAACATCCTGAACAGGTCATCATCCCATCTCAGAGCTTGAGTAGTTAGGGGTTCCTCGAGGCCACTTCCACACACTTTCTGAAGGAACCTAGGATTGAATCAGTTTCACATAATTGTCAAGGCATACAGTGAGGGGAGACTCCTCATCAGCGTAATGGCTGTCTTGCTTCTACATCCTTGTGGGTCTTCAGATGGGGACAGAGGCTGACCCAGGAGCTGCATATTTGGGGACAATGTTGACAAAGCTGTCAATAAGTAGTTGATGATGTGGTTTGGGCCTTTCTGGTAACTTGCTCCTTTCTGTGTCTGTGACTGTTTCCAGTAGCATGCTGGAGGCCGTGGTTGTAATGCCCAGCTCCCTCGTGGACTGCCGGTCTTCAGGTTTTCTGTTTTCTGCTGCTCATTCCCAGGTGTTAAGGTCAATGCCAACTCTTGAGACATGGGCCTTGATGTTCTCTTTATATCACTTATTTCATCCTCCTGGGGGACAGTGTCCTGTCACGAGCTGAGAGTAAAGGACTTGTTTTGTGAGGTGAGAGATGGACATGTGGAAGACATGGCCAGTTCATCTCGGCTGACGTTGTGCGATGGCGGCAGTCATAGTAGCCATGTCGGCCTCCTTGAGGACGCTGAAGTTGGCGGACTTATTCTCCCAGCGGACTCAAGGTGAGAGACAAGCAGGTTCAGTACCACATAAGTAGTGGGAATGGAATTTGAGGGTTTCTGGAGGGTTCCTGCGGAATGCCAGCATGGTCGATGAGTACAGGTAGTCTGAACGCATACAGAGAAGGGAGATTAAGGCAAACATATCAAAGACTATGTCATCCAGTGGGACTGAGTGATGGGGAGGAGTCTCGGTAGCAGTCTCACATATCCCCATGAGGTGGAAGAGAGGCTGAAAAACAGATATAAGAGATGTCAAGTTTTAGTCACGGCAGGTGGAGCGGTTCTGAGTGTCTACACTTTAACTCTGTAAAAATAACAGGTGCAGAGCATTCACAGGCTTGTGAGTGTATGTTTGTAGATCTCAACGGACTACACCTGAAAAGGAATTTTCTATCAGGATTCCAGCTTCAGTCAGTACTGATTTCCCTCCCCTTGGTATTCATGCCTATGTATAATAATAATAATAATAATGATAATAATAATAATAATAATAGTTACCTTTTCAGTCCCGCAAGGGGAAATTAGCAATTCTCTACATTTAACCCATCCAGTTGTATAGGAGCAGTAAGCAGCCATCATATGGCGCTCGGGGAGCTGTTAGGGGTTCAGTGTCTTGCTCAAGGACACCTTGACGTGCTTTTTATACACAGTAAATGGACTCATTTTCTAGTCTATTGACAGTTCAAAGTGCTTTATAACATATGTCTCCCATTTATCTAGCATGGGAAATTAAGGCCAGATTCCCCTTCCTGAGAATCTTTCATTAGTTACTATGAAAAGACTTAATAGCTGGGTCATAAATGAAGTTTAGTTTTCATTGTGATTTATGAAACAGCACTGACCATAAGTAATGGGAACTGACTTATTAATTTGACCATGCTTTCATGTGTGTAGCTGTTAATGCAGCAGGTCTTTTGCTGACCCACACTTACCATGGTGTTTGAATATATCCACCTTCTGTAACGCATAAAGACATTTTGACTTCACATCTACCTTCTAGACTACATTATTACATCAAGTACAGTCAAATGCCAATGCATAGAGGGCTTTATGGTCATATTACATCTTTCAATGGATGTGAAAAGAATGAATAACAATGTATTATATCCCTTGTCCTTAGACTATATATTTGAATAAGGTTAAACTCGGGAGAAAGATAAACGGATGGCTACTCCTTCCTGGACGGGGAGACCCCAAGGTGGGCACCAAGTTGTCAGACTTTGTTAGTTTTAGAGGTACACCTTTTTATGATTTCGGGGGTACTGTTTGTTCTAACAGGATTGCGTGATGACTGTGAGAGGTTAAGAACACCTGCCCTGCCTCAGCTCTGTCAAGATGATCCTCTACTTCCTGTTTACGTTCTATCCCCGTGTCGTCACGCCGCTGACGTTTAACAGTTCCGTGTAGACCGACAGCTAACGCTAACGTGTGAAGACAACAAAATAAGGTCTTACTACATGTTATTATTGTGTCTCGTCAGCCGTAGATATAGGTATCTTGTAGTTTATCACTCAACCTGATAGTCAAGCAGAGGTAGTGGTGTACTATTACTACTGTCTCGGTCAGATTTTAAGGACAGGAGCCAGCCCACAAAACTAGGTTGCTAAACCCAGAGCTAACCGTTAGCAGCTAGCCAAGTGAGGAAACCAACTCCATCACGGCTGGTGACGGAAAAAAAACCTCTGTCAGCATGGAGAACAAGTACAATCTCAGGAGTCCAGGTGAAACTCATATTATAAGCATTGTGACTCTCGTTTTGGGTGTTAGTCGCTATACTCAGTGTTTTGTTTTTATGTATTTATGCTGAGTTGCCTGAGCCAGCTAACGTTAAAGTTCTCACTACCTCGACGGTGAACTTAAACTGTTAATCTATCAGTGATTTAAGTCTATATCATCTAATGTGCTCTTCTGTAGATTAACAAATTTGTTATTGCTGTGAAATAATAAGTGTCTGTTATTACCCATGAGGCTAGAACAGATGTCGCGGCGTGAGAAACAAATATAATTATTTTGTGTTGTGCTTAAATGTTATGTTTCTCTGTTTCCTTATTTGCAATACTAGCTGTAGTCTGGTGAATTTACAATAGGCCTGGATCATAATTCATATTATTTTTAATGTCCTTTATCTAAAGCAAATTCTGTTAATGTCATATTTTGATGCTTTTTTGTTGTTCAAATTAAGGATAGTTTAGTTATAAGTAAACGTTTATTAATATAGTAATTATAAAAACACATGGATATGAAGTGCTTTGTATACAACCATGAAAAAAGAGTTAATAGATAATAGACGTAAAATTAAACGTTAACATAATGCAGGAAGAAACAGACCAGCTAAAAAACCAACAGCAACTCTATAAAAAGATAAGCTTCTGTTACTTAAACTTTCTCACAACATGAGGTCTAATGTCCGGAGGAGTATTGTTTAAACACTAGTTTTGTTTTGCTGTCATGTTTTACATGAAATGAAAAATGAGTTTGTCATCAGTGTTATTCTTAAATATGGAATTAGTTCACATGTAAGCAAAGTAAAGTAAGTAAATATTTGTTAGTAGTTCCTTGCACTGCTACTGCTAGGACTTCAAGTTTGATGACTGCTGGGAACTCTCTTGTAATGTTTAAGAACCAAGTACTAGAAGCCAATTTAAACAGAAAGTTTTCTCCAAATGGCTAATGTTAATTTCAAGATTCAAGATGTCTGTCAGTCCGGTTGTACAAGTACCTTCTTATGAAATTATTTGGCTGGGAGCTTCCCTTACAGAAGTACAAGTTGTGCAAGTCTCAAGAGTTGCTAGTCATTGAGCGAAAAGTACACAACTAACAAATATTAGCTCATTAGCAAGAATTTTAAAGTAACATTCTGAAATACCATTTCAGATTGTAGCTTCAAAACAATGCAGAGACAAAAGATTATTTAACAACTGTTGTCATTCTGCTTACATAGTTGAGTTTTTCAGTGCACCCACATCTGGTTTATTGCAGCTTTTCTAAGGGTATTTTAACATTGTTTGGGGAGGGTGAGATTAAAACTGATAGCCACAACGAAAGAGAACTGAGGCAGCTGTTTAATGCCACGTATCCGGTCGGTCCGTGTTCTGTGGAAATTTAGATGTTTGTTTTACCTCTGCTCACTTACTCTGAACATACACATACATACCCACGTACACAGGACAGCTCTGGTTTTAAGTTTCAACTTGCCAAGCTTGAAAAGTACCTAGCCTGTATTTCCTGCTACACAATTTGCTTGAGGTTTTAGTTTCATTCCAGCTAAATATATAGAGGATTTCACAAATAATGTATCCCCACTCCAAAGTTGAAGATGCACTGATCAGTCATTAAAATCAGACGGTAGGGTGATTGATTAGAATAAAAACATGAAAGATGCGTGGCCCTTTATGGGTTCCCCCAGCACTGTGTTTATCATCAGGGTTGATGAGTAGTAGTTTCAAACAGAAGGTTACAGGGTTCACCTAATTTCAAAAGAACAAATGTTTGCTTTTGCTGATCTGCCCATAAGATGGTCATTTAACAGGTTAGTGTGTCATCCCAGGAATACTCCAATGTCTATTTACCTTTCCTTCATGCTCATATGAGAGTGTTGTTGAAATGTGCTTTGCGTTTACCTTTTGCAGACCCTTAGTGACTGCCCATCAGGTAAACTCCAGATTTACATATCGTTACCTTACCTCATCCAAATCCAATGTGGGGTGTACTGTTTCCACTGCGTTCAGTGGCATATTGAGAAGGGTGGGGATTAGCTGTGGTTTGTACCCCTAGGCTATGTCTTGCTGCTGAGTGGGTTGACAGCAGTACTGGAGAAGTGCTTAGACTTTGGAGTCGGTGGCGTTGAGCTCCTGGGATTTTTATTTCCTTTTGTTCAACAGCCTGTGTGTGCTTCTAGTGCTTATGTAGTTGTATTTGTTAAGAACTGCCCCGTCCCATCCCTCTACCTTCTTCAATCTGGACTGAATGTCATTCATCCCCTGTTGTCTGACATTCATGAATGTACATGTTGCGTAAGACAATTTGACATATTGGAATCACTGTCCTATCCTATTGTACCAGAAACAAGACCCCACAAACAGCTGGATTCCAGGGATGCCCAGTAAGGGCCAGTGGTTCTTCCTTGTCATGGCTACTTAGGGTTGCTGTATGGAAGAGACTAATTTCCTTTTAAAAATAAGTGGTATGGGATTGACATGAGAGTGTGGATTGCTTGGTAGTGCCTGTCACAGTGCATCCAGGGAGCTGTGTTGGCAGCAGTGTATCGGGGATATACCAATGAGTAAGTGAATACCCCCCATTTGCCATTGGTCTTCTAGCTTTTCTCTGCTGTGTCAGAGGGGTTCCTGCTAAGGGTTATAAAGTTTCACACATTCTCCAAGCAACTCCGCACTGTTGTATTATCTGTGCAAAATGTTTTTCTACATGCTATAGAAAAATATCCAATCCATCCAAGAGCTTTCTCTTTGCAAAGCTGAGAAATCCAGTTACTAGCTAAATTAAGATGCATAACCACAGGTGGTTTTTAAAAAAAAATCAAGCCTCATAACCAGCTTCACATCACATCCCCTCATCTCTATCCACATCAGATACTGTACCAGATTTCAGCGACTCAGTAGTAGACATTTGACATGCTCACTTTTCTTGACGGTACCAAACAAAAATCCCTATGTGTCCCTCCATAACCCTTTGATTAGATGTGAGTGGGTTTTCTCTTTAGGATGGACCTTATAAAATAAGTCCCACCACTTCAGAGGGAAGTATCACTGATGGATTGATGGATGGTTGAAACGCATATCGGACAAGACCCAAACTTTGCGCCGTAATATTTGGGCCCTTCACCCACTGGTAGCCATCACAGCCAGGGTGTAGTTTCCATGACCCAAGGGCTTAAAAAAACGTAGCTAGAGTCTGAGCTGCTGTTGGCCCTGCCATCAAAGCAGAAGCTGCCAGCCACTATCCCAAAAGATCTGGGTAGATGAAGTACTGTGCTGGCACCCCCCAGGGGCTTTTCTTTCATCCCCGTGTGCCTGTCCAACTCTGATAGTGTTTTGCACCTGCGTGACACCCCTGACTTCACACTGTATGACACTGATGCATTACTCAAGTGGAGAATCCTGTCTAACAGACCAGGAGGAGGGATTTGAAGTAGGCCTAAAAGAGAATAAGTTTCGACTAGGAAGAAATCTCTGCTCTCTCCTTTCCCTTTTATCTCTCCGTCTGTCTGTCGCATCCTCTCTGTTCCTTCCACTGTCTCTGTCTGCATGTCTCATCTTCCCCCTCAACCCCCCCTTTTTCTGAGTCCTAGGAGTTTAGCTTTGTCAGTAGGTTAGAAATTTGAAGATTCTCTTGTATAACTTAACATTTTCAATCTAAAGAAATGAGCTTTTTAAGTAATGTTTTTCACACTTTACCCAACGCTATAGGGTCAGAATTTTCTGAAACCCATGTGTGTGTTTGCATGAACACACACAAGATCCTCTGATGAACCAAAACGGTGCCAACCTACAGAGGCATAGACTACAAGACCCCTGGAGGTCTCTTGTGGTATCTAGCACCTAAACATCCTCCAAGTCCTGTAAGTTTTGAGGTGGTGCCACCCTGGATCAGACTTGTCCTTCCAGCGTATTCCACAAAGGCACAGTAAGATTGAGATCTGGAATTTTCACCTTGAACACTTCGTCATGTTCCTCGTACCATTCCCAAACAACATGGGCAGTGTGGCATGGAATATTTATTGGTATGAAGGAGTGTGCTTGGTCTGCAATGACGTTTAGGTAGTAAATTGACCTCGACAAGTATGGCTGGACCCAGGGTTTCCCAGCAGAACATTGCTTAGAGCATCACACTGCCTCACCTGACTTGTCATATTTCACAGTGCATCCTGGTGCCAGCACTCCATGATCTATGTGATTTTAAAAAAAGACTCATTCGATCAGATGACCTTCTTCCACTCCTCCCAGGTTCTGTTCTGATCCTCACGTACCTGTTGTAGGCGCTTGTGGCGATAAACGGGTCATCATGAGTATTCAGCCCCATATGCAGGATACCCCTCATTGCCCTTGCACACTGATGAGCCTTGGTTGCTTAATACCTAGGTGCTGTTTTGTGATTTGCTTTTTCTCGGACTGCAGTTGCTAGGTACTAACCACAGTTGACTGGGAACACCCCACAAGCCTTGCTGTTTTAGAGACCCTCTGAACCTTGTCAAAGTCGCTCATGTCTTTTCCCCTGCATCAAACATTTTGACTACAAGAGCTGATCATTCACTTATCATCTAGTCTACCCAGACCTTGACATGTGCCTATGCTTGGTGATCAACAGCACACCTCCTCTGTGGAACCCAAATACTTAGCAAAAGGCCTCATTTGTCATTGGCAACAGGGGTAAGGCTGGCTTATTATACAATAGATTAACTAAATGCAGAGAACAGATGTCATCGAGTATGTACAGTGACAAATTAGTAAAGTTTCTTCTTGCTCTAGAATGTTTAAAAAATGAGAAAATATAATTTCCTGTAGCAATATCTACTGCAGACATGCATCTTATGTAGTCTTTGACCATTCTCATTCCGTTTCATTGTTAATATATGGACTGTTGACTACTATCGTGTCGGATTAGGCTAAATGCAGGTAATGGTGTTAAACAATTAGCCTCAGGAAAGCATGTGGAGAGGAATTTGAAATGGGAAATGTTGCGTAGGAACCCCAGTGTGCAGCGAAAGCAAGTCTTTATAGACAAATAAATGCAGGTGCACAGACTCATACCAGATTTGCATTGCTCTCGGTCTCTCTCACTCTGCTAAGTGGTGCATGTCCACAGATCCTCTGCTCTATGTATTGTTGCCTGCTGTGTATTGAAAGCGTTTGGAAGCTTTACTTGGACAATAAAACATAGCCTTGCTTGCATTTTAATCAAAATTTTCAAAGTCACCCCTTTAAGTTCCCTCGTAGTGGAATGACCTTCCCTTCTAGTCAGAACAGTAGAGTCACTTTCATGGGATAAAAAGCCATCTTTTCAGGTAGCACCTCATATCACCCTTTCCTTACCGACTCATCCTCCATCTTTTTCACTTAGGCTAATTGGTCTCTATCCTCCTCTCTCTTTCTCTCTTGATCTCTTGCTTTCTCTCTCTAATACAGCATTTTTCTTTGATAAGATTGTGATTGCGGGCACTGTTGCACTAGCCAATCGACTCCACAATCACTGGTAATTTCAGTCAATACCCTAAATGTTTGTGAACTGAAGCTTCTTTTATTGTTCCTGCCTTTGGAAGTTATGTTTCAGGTGTCACGATTAGGCCCCTTGTTGCTGGGCTGGACATGGGCTTACATGGTGCTTATGACCAGATGGCCTTCCTGATGCCCCACAGTCCAATTAAACACTAAAATGAAAATGGAATGCAGGACCCTTTGTCCTCCAACATAGTGAGACCAAAGCTGAAATGTTCAAACTTTTTGAATATTCTATGTTCACTAATGAATCTTGCTGGGTTTTGGATTGAAGCCTTGGGTTGTTTTCTGCAACAGAACTTGGAAGTCTTGTTGGGGGATGGGGTGGGGGTGTGCTCTTCATTCCTCTCCAGGTCAAAATTATGGTGCTGGTTCACATAGTTTCAAGTGAATGAATAGTTTGCTCCTGGCTGAAATAGGCATAACACATGTCCCAAAAGCAGCATGGTTTCAAGGCCATCTCTGCTCTGCTGCCTTGACGACAGGCACTCAGAGTTTGCCTTGGCGTTCATCCCCAATACTTACCCCCGCTTTTATTTTTGTCCGCACACACATTCTTGTGTGTTCCCCTGTGTTCATTTCACAGCCTTCATTTCTATCTCAACACTCTAGCTGCTTGCACTCGATTGGTTTCCAAACCAATTTTGCCTCCATGAATACCTCTTAGTTACGGTCCCCTTTCATGATTACTTTCCAATTTTAAGCACCATTGCGTTTCCTCCTTCAGGAATCCAGGGACTTGGGAGGATAGTTGTTGTAGTATCCCCGTAAGAGAGATACTACAACAGCAACAACTTCTGGGGCTAGCTAAAGCTAATTGACATCACTCTCTGACAGCTTACCAACCATCCCTTTGACCATGTGCAGAACAGTACAGTAAGCACTAGGCTGTGAAACCGGAATCTGTTCTTAAGCTGTGACCTTGTACTGAAGGATGATTGTTAGGACTCATTTGGAGTTGACCGAGGTAATGCCCTGGGCAATTTCTAATGATACCCTGCCCTGCCTATTTTTCCCACTGTGCTGGAGACTTACAAAAATTGCTAGAAGGTTGCTACATGGGAGTATTGCATCAATGAGGATTTGTCCTTTCTAGCCGGGGCAGTGGGGCAAACTATTCTCCCATCATTATCTTCATCATCACCACCCTTCTCCTCCTTTTCCTCCTTTGTGCAACTACTGCTTCCAGAGTCGCACAGTGGTTTTATCTTGAACTTTATCTAGCAGGACGACAATGTGTTGCATGCAGGGATTTCTCATGAGGGTAAACACCAGTGTATATTTCTCTGGTGTCTGATTCCCGAGCATCAACTTCCAAAGCACTGCCAGGAGTTGATATGAACCCCTTAATTGGAAACCTGTTTACCTCCTCCCCTTGAGTGAGCGTTACAAGTTAAGACGCGGTGTTTTTCACAACAGCAGGAAGCCTCCTCCTTCCGAGCATAGCTCGTGCCATTATTAGAATGCATCTGTTAATTGCCCGCATCTTTTAGCAACCAGTATGTTTTAGGCAGTATTTTAACTTGGACAAATGATATGTGCATCAGTGCTTTGCCATAGAAATATATGGTTCTGAAATGCTTGACTTGTAACTTTTGAAGGACTGTTAAACACACATCGAAAGTTTCCTATGTTATATAAGTTTACATTGTGTCTTGCACAGTTTCATGCAGTGTTAAAGAATGCCACCATAAACTTAACTAGTGGATACTTATTGGTTAGAAGGTGAAAATTAAGATACAGATCTGTGTGAACTAAGATAACTGATGGTCAGGAATGGGAAGGAGATGCCTGCAGCACAGTGTAGAAGGTTGCGGGTTAACTGTATTACCATGGTTCTATCCGAAATCTGGTTTGTGTTTGACGGGTCACTCCAGTCTTTTAGGACGGATTTCCTGTAATAATGAGACTGCTCATAAAAAGGAGATTGCCTCTCTCCTCGACTGGCATAGCAATAACAACCTGGAAATGAACATTACCAAAACTAAAGAACTTGTGGTTGACTTTCATAAAAATTAGGGGGGGGTATTACTGCCATTAACAACCAGGTGGTGGAGAGTGGGTCATTTCAAATTCTGGGGGGCTGCAGTTGCCTCCTCCCTGAAATGGGAAGACAACTTTATCCACTGAGGCAAGTTGGCAATTTGTGTTAATGGGGTATACCAAAGGCTATTCTTTCTGAGGCAGCATGAGAAACTTGGAGGGCTGCAATGTTACAGTTCTGCAGAAGCTTAATACAAAGTGTGCTTATTTTCTCAATAAATGTATTGTATGGCAATTTTACAGTCCATGGGAGGAAAACTGTTGGACAGAGTCATACAGCTTCCACTGAACGGCTTCAAAAACAATTGGCTGAGAACTCCCCACCTTTTTCTGAACTCTACCATATCTACATTTAGCAAAAGGATTTGATTTTGATTTTGTTTGTTTGTTTTTTTAGCAATTTTCTACCTTTAATTGCCAGGATAGTAGAGAGAGGATGACATGTAGCAAAGTGCCTGGGATTCAAACCTTGGCCACTGTAGCAAGGACTCAGCCTTATGTGGTATGATCTCCACTAGGTGAGCCACCAGGGCGCCCCCAGTGAAAACACTTTAAAGTTTTCAAAGACTCCTCACAACTGACTAACCCCTTATTCACTCTCCCTTTGGGTAAAATACTCCTCAGTATTAAGACAAGAACATCTCTCTTCCACATTAGTGCCTATCCTGTAGTGATCAGCACCCTAAATCCTTCACTCATTGTACAAGTATGGACTTCTTAAGCACATGTGCTTTCATTTGTCTATGCGAGGGACTTGCCCATGTGGTTGCATTAACTGAATTGCTGTAATGTAATTATAACAATATGTTTTTTTTTATGGACACTCCTTGTATGTTTTGTATGGTTATGGTTATATGTTAACTGTTATCTTTGAGCAGACTGAAAAAAGTTCCAGAATGACTGTAGAAGAAAAAGCTTCTTTTTTTCATTGTGCATACACGAAGTGTGTCCTCTGCATTTAACCCATCCTATTGTACCGGAGAAGTGAGTAGCTGCAGGACCTGGGGAGCGGTTAAGGGTTCAATGTCCTACTCAAGAACACTTAGACATGCTTTCTGAAGGGGATTAGGATCAAACAACAAATCCTCTAATTACCAGATAACCGCTCTTCTTCCTGAGCTATGCTGCTCCGTGAATTATTGAATCTTGAATATTTTGTTGTTTCTGTGGCAGCTCTAATCAGGACTGACTGTCAGTATGAGTGCTGCAGAGACTTTGTTTATTGTTGGATACATGGAGCACCCCCACCCCCTAAACTATCCACACATACTCCTGTCTGTTTGTCTGCCTTACCATCCCCTTTACTGAGGAAGGGAGATGGGAGGGAGGTGAAGCTGCATGCTTCAAATCAGGGAGTCTTGGCTTACTGAAACTGCTGTAGATGGGGATGTACCAAGGGGTGGAAGTGGGGAGGATTGCGGTGGGATGGGGTCGAGGGGGTAGCTTGCCAACATGTTGAGGGTAACTGCAAGCACTGAGGAATGTCAGCTATAATGACTGCGAAGCTTCTCCACCCAAGGGCTCTAAATACCATGTTTTTGTTGTGTGTGTGTGTGTGCGTGTGCGTGTGTGTTCTTCTTGCTACTGGCCACCAGCTGTAAAGAGGCTGATGAAGGAGGCAGCTGAACTGAGGGATCCCACAGAGCATTACCACGCCCAGCCACTGGAAGTAAGTCCTCCTCACTCAGTACCACCAGTTTGTCTTTATTGTAGGCAGAGTGACTGAACATTTGTTAGAAGTAAGGAAGGAATGCTGTCCTTTGGAACAGTTATAACCCACAGAAGTTAATTTGGTCTCAGTTGTAGTGGCCATGATACCAATTGGATGTAATATGATTAAATTTGTTTTGTGTATATCTGTTGAATCTGGCCACTGCTATGAGCTGGTTTAGAATTTGGTGTAGATCTAAACCAGAGTTGCCATTGATTGCCACTACTTAAAAAAGGAGCTGTGTCATCTAGCTGTGTGCCACATGAACACCCATATGAAAGTTATATTTTCAGTCAAAAAACAGCACAGGATGTTTTCTATGATCAGAACCTCCCCCTTAGTTTGAAGATGCACTCATCTGTGGCACCAGCTGATTTAACATTCATTTGGAATGAAAACCTTGAATAGAATTGGCTCTTGATTGCATATGGTGGGAGACTATCGCCTTGGGGTGACATTGAATGCGAGATGTCACTGCCAGTCACCCACGCTGTGTCAACCCAGGGAGACAAGAGAAGTCAGTGGGTTCAGGCTCCTTCGGATGTATATGGCTCTGGCTTGTGTCCAATGTGACATTCTCCCCCCTCACCTCCCTGCAGGATAATCTCTTTGAGTGGCACTTCTCTGTTCGCGGGCCCCCAGACTCTGATTTTGATGGTGGTGTTTACCACGGCAGGATTGTGCTTCCCCCAGAGTACCCCATGAAGCCTCCCAGTATCATCCTCTTGACGGTGAGAAACACCCCCCTCCATCTTTCACCAACAGAGAGCACATCTCAATCACATCAGATTATCTGCTCACCAGGGTGATGCAGAAAGGCATCGAGTCAGATGATCAAAGCGTAGGAAAATGGACGGCATGTCATTTAACCTCAGCCACACTTGGTTACATATAACCCACTGACTTTTATCAGAGCAGAGGCAGGGCTGTCAGCCTGCTGTCAGGTGGAGCGGGAGGGTTTTTTATTAGATTATAAGATTGTTGTCATCTTTCATTTCGACAGCCATGTAAGACCTGCACTAATGACAGCCTGATGAAAGCTGCTCTCTTCTGACACCTTGTCACACCTTGTCTATTGTATGTCCTAACCATATTATTTATTTGTCTTGTTTCAAATCTTTCATTTGCTCACAAGTTCCATTTCATCTATGAAGTTGTGCTTTCTTGATATGCACACATAGAAACTGCATCCGCCTTCCTCACTCTTTACTCTTTCCCGTTTGCTTGTTAGTCAGCCTTGTAATGTCTATACATTTTCTCCTAGTGAAATTTCTATGTATTTATCTCCAACATCCATGTCCACTCCTTTCATGTCTCTTTCTCTCTCTCTCTCACTCTCTCTCTCACTCTCTATCTCACCCTCTAGCCGAATGGAAGATTTGAAGTTGGGAAGAAAATTTGTTTAAGCATTTCTGGCCACCATCCGGAGACCTGGCAACCATCTTGGAGCAGTATGTTTCCTTCCAAGCTATACATTACCCATATATTAACAATTTTAAAAAATGGTCATAAAGTATGGAAATGTCCTGTTAACTACTGTTAACTAAAATAAATACATGTTGCTTGATTAGATTACAGTCACATTTAGCATCCATTCTGACCGTACGTCAGTTAAACAGCTCAAGTTTCATAGTCTGGAGCAAAGTGGGATATTTTGATATAGATAATGTTTTGATCCACTCTCCTGAGGGTGATGTTTGATTAGTTTCATTCTCAGGTGGTTTAGAATTCTTGTCTTGAAATTCTAGTTTCTTAACCTGGTTTTCTACAGAGTCAAAACAAGAAGAGTATCACCAGAAAACCTGACATCAGGGTGAAGTTGATGAGAGGGTTGAGGGGATGGGTAATGCAGGGGAGATGATGGCTTCACATCAGCAGGGGGTAGCAAGCTGCTTCTGGGATTTCTAGATCGGTTGTCTCATTTTACTGAGAAATCAAACGTGTACTTTTTTCATTAGTCAAACCATACCACTGCCAAATTGTCCGCCCATGTTACTCTCCTCACATTTTATTCGAGGGGAATTCTCAGAGCAATTCTGACATAAGGTTAGCCCAGCAGAAGAATTGAGATAAATTGCACCATTTTTAGCACCAACGTTGTGGTGAAGCCACTTTTAGGCCCTGAAAATGTAATGGCCTGATGGGGCTTAGTAGTTTGAGTTCCCCTGCTGGGCCCTTGATCTCTAAAGAACAAGCTCTCCCTCATGCGCTGAATACTGACTTGAGGGAGACAGATAGAATAATAATTTGTCAGGGGAAAAAAAAGTCATCATCAGTTGGCCCATAGTGATTCCAAGTTTGCTGAACATTGCTGGATAACTTGGTTTGTGCACTAAGTCTAGCATTATTATTATAGGTCTATGAAGTACTTGAAACATCTTGGATTTTTAAAAAAAGGGACAACTTAAAATGCTTGGATGTTAAAATCCTGGCCCAGGTCTGTTCTTTGTGGTGTTTGCATGTCTTCCCCATGTCTGCATGGGTTTCCTCTAGTTTCCTCCCGACATCAAAAAGACATGCATATTAGGGTTAATACGCCTGCCTGTGTCCCTGAGCAAAGCAATGGGAAAAAGAAATAGACTTCGTCCCTGGGTGCTGCAGCTGCTCCTGTACAATAAATAGTACATCCATCCATTCTCAACCCCTTATCTGAAGTCGGGTTGCAGAGGCGTGCAAGAGGCGATCTTGGTGCTCATTGGGTGAAAGGCAGGGAAGCACCCTGTACAGGTCACCATTTCATCTCGGGGGTTGAGCACTTAGGGTTGTTATTTTTTTCTTGTTATTCAAAGACACCCAGAAATGCTTTTTGTGAGGACTGGGGATTGAACCAACAAACTTCCAATCACCCTTCCAACCACCCTTCCTCCCGAGCTATACTAACCCTGATAAAGTAGTAATAAAATCTTGATGTGAAATGAAAATAAGGCAACTGTCAGTATGAGTTTAAGTGACCCTAGAGAGCTCCTAGTAGTTCCCATGTGGTGTGAAAGAAAGCCCTTCTTAATGATTAAGATATGATTTAGAAGCCCGCACCAACTAAAATGTTATGGCACCAACGACTGTTGTAGAAACTCTTTAAACAATCCATAGAGTATCCATTCTGCACATCAGTTAAAGCAGGGTAATCCTTCATAGATAATTACCCAGTGTCTGTGTCAAGATGACCCATCAAGTGTCAACTGGACAGACTGCAAAACAGACACAGCATATCATCACATGGTCAAACACTGCCTCCCCCAACCAAGCAATCCAAATTATATTGTAAACCCCGCCTCCCCACAACAGCTGGAGGGTGTGTGAGCGGAGTCGACGGATGTCCTCTCAGAGACCAACAGTAAATCCAGGCTTATGCCAAAAAAACAAAGCCTTACTCCTACTTATGTAACACCGTAGGCTGAGCCAAACCCACTGCCGCTTCCCATAGGATCTAAGGCCTGTCCACCATCCTCTCCATCCACTGTTGTTGAACAGGTCTTGTTTCTTTCTCTCTATCTCATTTTGCTTTGCTGGTGTCCTCCTCTCCCTAACCCCCACACCCTTCCCTCCCATCCCTTTGTTTGTTTTCTCTTTCAGTTCGAACCGCCTTAATAGCTATCATCGGCTTCATGCCAACCAAGGGAGAGGGGGCAATAGGATCCCTTGATTATACCCCAGAGGAGAGGAGAGCCCTCGCCAAAAAGTAAGATTTTGGAATTGGTTTTCAATCCACTGATGTTTATTCCGATTTGGAGAGTACATGCTCTCATACACAGAGGACTGGAAGGATGAATAAGGACGGTGCAGTGAGGATGCCATCTGGAACGAAACGGTGTTCTTTGTATGATCTAATGACATTGTGTACGTCCTTATCCAATGGACACAGGTTGAGTAATTAGTCAATGTCCAAAACATATGCTATAAGCTTTCCGTTGAGATATTAGACCTGTCCAAGAGGGAATTTATATAAAAAAGGGAGAAAAATACAAGAACAAGGTAGTGTTTGTGCATGGAAGCATGCACATAATGCAATTAGCATCTGACCCCCTGTGGATGTACCTTTGCAATGAGATGTCTGGTTACAAGCCTGAGCGAGGTCCTGCAATTGCAATACAATATTCATTATCACCAAAGCATCACGTCTCTGGAGAGCACATGTATTGGCACGTTGTATTTTATTTCACACCACCTCTCCCTTCTGTGGATAGAGCTATCAGTATAATGAAAGAGGAGGAGATCATCAAAGATCCCTGCTAAGTTGGTATTTTATTAGCAGAGGAAGAGAAGCCTGGGACCGTGATCAATTTGTGTTGTTTCATTAGCACATTCAGATGAGATAGACAGGAGCATGGACCCCGAGTGTACATACATGGCTGCTTATCTCCCAGATGGAAAGCCTTTTTTCCACCCAGGATAGAGTCTGAGAAGGCGCTTCACTGAGTTCTCATCTGCTGTTCTTATGATTTGGTGATGGTGAAAGAGCTGTCAGTTTGCAAGGGGCCTCCAGCACTCGTGGAAATACTCCCCATCTAATTTTGATTTTCAGAGTTTGCTTTTTATGACTAGAAAGCATGCTGCCAGAGAAGTTCGGCTTGGTTAATATAGGGATGCAGGGCTCCTATGAAGATCGTAGACAGCGTAGAAAATTACATTTTTGAGAAAGTTTGAAATATTTTCTGAAACCTGTAGGCATTGCAAAATAGTGTCAAATAACCGGTGTCTTATTCCATCTTCAAATCCTACTCTTTTCTAGAGAAAGTTAAAGTTGCTCCAGTTATGTCAAAGTACTTCACCTCACAGTGGAATTTCACGAGGTTCAGGAATTTTTTAAGGTTTCGGTTTTGATGTTTTGATATCTGCTATTTGAGAACGTGGCCAATCAGTGCTCCGGTATCAAGGAAATTGAGGGTTGACTTCTGGTAACACAAAATTGTTAACTCTAATGGCAAATTGTTCACTTAATTGAAAATTAAGTTTTAAAACTCAATATACCAGATAAATGATCAACACATATCATTTTTGCACATCGCTGGTTCCATTGTAACATCATGATTCACAATTGTCTAGCAGAACTCTACTCATAGTATGTGGTGGCCAAACTAACCATGTTGACCAGCCCCCATCAAGTTGACTGATCAAAAGCTTAAAATCCAGACGAGGTATTCAGGATGAGGGAAATATATGGAAGTTTTGAAGGGTAAAATTACATACGATATGATATGCACTCTCGTGGGCCTGGATTTTGAATGATGTATACCATTTGGGTTTTTCATACAGAATAAAGTTAGTAATCTTGCAGCTTATAGCAGATGTGGATGCTATTTGATTAGAAAAGTCACTTATCACCTCTTCTCCAGTCATTATTGACTTGAACCACTTCAACTGTCATGTTATTTGTATGACTATATTAGTTGATAACACTGCTCCCTTGGTAAGTATCATTATTGGATTTTCAACCCCTCAAATTCTCTTAAAAAATCCTATAGGTTGAATTCTACCGCTCAGATCAGAAGTTCAATATGTCATTACCACCCAAATAACGCTGAACAAACTTTTTTGTTTTAATCAAAAAATTATGCTGACAGCCACGGTTTTGTGCTCTTTCACCTCACCTGGGCTGTATTTGTGTGTACCGATAGGTCCCAGGACTTCTGCTGTGAAACATGCGGCTGCACCATGCACTCAGCCCTCCTAGCGGTCTCCCCCAACAGCAGCACCAGCCCCGAGGACCACAAGGCCAAAGAACTAGCTCAGCAGATCAACTTCAAGGTACAAAGCACCCACCCACTGCTCATGTCAGAGCTCATTCAGTCAGGTCAGTGATTTTTAACCCCCCGAAAGGAATTAATCTGCTGTCTACACAGGCTGAAAAAGAATATCTCTCTCTCTCTCCCTCTCACACCCCCTTCCCTCCATCTTTCTTTTTCCTTCTCCAATTTTTTCTTGGAATGCTGAAATTTCAAACTTGTTAGAATTTCATGTAAATAATTTTTTCTTTCAAAAGTCAAGTCACTGTCTCTCTATCTCTCTCTCTATCTCTCTCTGTCTGTCTCTCAGCAACAACAGCAAAAATACTAAGTCAAATGCATTAAAGTTCTGTTTTTTTGTTTTTAGCTTGGGATATGTTGGGTTGACATCATATTTATATATGTGTTTATTCAGGCAGAGTCTAGCTCATCTAGACAGGCTAGTGAGAGTGGAGGCAATGAGAATGAGCCTTCTACCCACACCCAGGGAGAAACACCCACCCTGGGGAGCCAAGAGGATTCAGACGGGCTCCAAGCTGTACAGGTTGGTAGAGTTGATACATCACATGGCCTGCATGGTACAGCACAAACGGTAAATCCCTCCCCTCACGCAAACATACAGAGTCCCCACAGCCAATCCACCCACAACTTCTTTAATGAGTTATATCTGTCACTGGCGTGGGCAGAGGAACAATTTTGAGGGGCATTTGTCATGCTAGGGATTATTCAGGCTTTGCTATGCAGGAGTATTAATTTATTTGCCTGATGGTGGGATTCAACCCGAAGTCTTTCTTTGAATCTGCTTTAACTCCGCTGTTAAAAGGTTCTTCATGAGAGGCATTGGACTGAGCTACGTGTTGTTGTTGTTGTTTGTTTTATTTGGGGGGGGCATGAGGTAAGCGGTTCCATCCGCATCCCCAAGCTTCATGACACCGAGTTAAATAGGTTCAGTGTCCCTGCTGTCACCCAGGCATTCACTCCTCATCTCTCAGAGCTTCATAACCTACCAACATCCTATTACACTGGTAAATATTCTACACTGACTTCATGTCCCACCCACCCTTTGCTGGCCTTATTGGTCTCGCTGAGTTAAGTCTGTGAAATCTGGCACCCCAACAATCTCTCCATTGAGATCACCAAGGATGTGCTATCACAGCTGAATGCGTCCATTTCCACAGGTTATTTTCCTCTCTTTAGATAACACAGGCATAGGGGTTGATGCCTCAGAGGATTGATTTTTTTGGTGCCAGCTGTTCCCTATGAAAGCAAGGCTGATGTGGGTCCTGAAGGAGCTAGGAGGAGGACGAGGAGGGGAGGATCAACTTAGATTAGAGTTTAGTTCTCCAGAATTTACATAAACTGAGGAGGGCAACAGCAGAAATGGAACAGGCCATCTGCTGCCTGAAGCTCCAAGGAAAGAGATTCAAAGCTCCTGTTCCAGAAGAGGGAGGAGGCAGTCATTTTCACCAGGCATCCCTGCTTTTTTGATGGCAAGCAAGTACATACGGTGTGTTGGGATGACGGTTTATTGTTTACATCTTCCAGCTGTTGCCACAAATGTCCCCCAGCTCAGCAGGCCATCGCTCCTGCTATTTGACAACTGGGCAAAGGTTTTGCTCTATTTGTGAAACCTTAACCTTAAAGCATTGCTTATTGGTTAGCCATCCCTAATGAACCCCTCCCATCTCCCAGAGAGTAAATGAACAGGATCATTAAAGGGACTCTACTACTATACTATACTACTGCTAGTTTGTGTGTGTGTGGGGGGGGTGCATGTGTAGCACATGAGAAGGATAGATACATATAACTGGCTGAAATCAGCACTCTGCTGGGGGCACTCCTCTAGTTTATATATCCTTCTCTAACCTTCATTAAGATCTTTACAGGTAAGAAAGAAGAAAACCCAAGTTCTTTTTAATATGCTGATCCCATGAAGCTCATGAATATTCACATAATTATTGCTTTGCTGTGAAAGTAAATGCATAGTTCTAATGACCGGCAAACAGATGTGGTTTTAGAAATTATGCTCACAGCCATCATTTTCTCGGTGTGTGTGTGTGTGTGTGTGTGTGTGTGTGTGTGTGTGTGTGTGTGTGTGTGTGTGTGTGTGTGTGTGTGTGTGTGTGTGTGTGTGTGTGTGTGTGTGTGTGTGTGTGTGTGTGTGTGTGTGTGTGTGTGTGTGTGTGTGTG
>OMLC01099767.1:0-24105 GCA_900302585.1 Regalecus glesne
GCTAATATGATGAATTTTTAAATATTTTGTTTCATTCTAACATATTTACAGTTCTGAAATTTGAATAAAAGGAGCTTTATGAAAACACAGCCACTGTCCCAACCAGAATAAACTTCTTCATTGAAGACAGGGGGGTTAAACAGGACATTTTCAAAATATAGGAGGATAGTTTGACTTTCATCTGAATGTCTTCATCAACTCTGAAGTCAGCCCTACGATTTAAGTTACCCAACTCCCTGACAAGGGACAGAGATGTAAGTCAGAGTACTCACATACAGGCTCCAGCCAAACAATGCCTAAAGGGAGTCCAAATGATCTGCTTGGAATTATTTTGATTTTTTGATTACCTGGATTATTGAGTCAAAAATATGTAAAACAGTATATTTCCCTATAGCTGTTGGAATTAAACTGTTACAAAAAGTTGTTTAATCTATTTCAGCCATCTTGACTCAATTTTTTTTCTTTCTTTTATACATAGATCAAAAATGGGCTTCTGTGACTCCAGCCCCTGCAAGCTATATTCTGAATTTGCTCCCCTCCTCAACTACCCTATCCTCCATCTTCAGTGTGAATGACTTTATCTACTTTTTTCCTGCTTCATCTGTTATTCCATTTCCAATTAATTTTGGTCCTGACACTTGCATTGTGTCATACTTAAGAAGCCTTCAAACTTCTCCTCTTATACCATCCCACAACATGTTCCCTTAAACCTATTTCCTTCTTCAGTCAAGTCAATTTTATTTGTATGGCCCATTTTATCGTTTTTTTGTGTGTTTTTGTTTTTTGATGTCTCTGGGCTTTACAGCACCTACACATCCCAAAATTATTATGCCAGCCAGGAGTGAGATAATTTCCTACCAAAACTCTCAAACAGGCAGTTTGCAATTAACTGTTCTCCTTTCCCTCCTATACATACAAAACACACTAAGTATACACCTAAATGCATACACAAAGAAAAAAATTGAGTCTGTCTTGGTTTAAAGAGTGGCTACTTCATTAAATTTACTCTTTTGCAGTTACTAAAACAATTCACAAGTGCCTTCAACTCATCAGTTGTTATTCTCTTTGACCAATCTGCAGTGTCTGACAGTTTGATCCTACTACTATTGACACAGATGGACCTGGGGATTATAAGCATGGAATTAAAGTGGATCAAATTTTACCTAACATGGATGTATCATGGGGGGCAGGGACCAAGTATATTCCCCCAAAAAGGTTACTTTTTCATTATTAAAAAAATCTTTTAAAGGTAAAATGATAGATGGATGATGACAGAATTTATGCATGCGCACACATGCACACACCCACATACACAAAACCCAAATAATACAAATTCTCATCATGAGTTTATTTACCAATGTCTGGCCTTGACTCTCCAACCAGTAACAGCGGTTCTGGGTATCCCTCAGGGTCTGGGAGACTTCCCTCAGCTGGGCAGACCCAAAAAGATTGAAGTAGGTGAGTTTGAAAGGTACATTTATATCCATGCTCATTACTGATCCCCATGGGGAAATCATTGAGAGCATGGTGATGAAGAACATGCTGACTCTATAAAAGCCCCTTATATCCATTCCCCTTTTCAGTGAAATATCCGTGGAATTTTTCACCTTGAATATTTCACTTTATTTAGCTATTTTTTGACTTAATGTTTGCGCCACTTAATTAGTCAATATTCTTTGCCTTGGCAATGGGGAAAAGTTCTTACAGCCAGCCTCTGATAAAAAGGAGACATCGGATTTTGCTTATTACTACACATGCACTTGTTAAAGATTCATTTTCAATGGCATAACTATATTCAATCACAAGTGAAGCATGATTTCCCCTATGCTTAATCTAGTCGGGTATTGCAGCTATCTAATCACCAAAGGTGAGTGTAGTTACTGCCTGGTGGAACGGAAAACCAGCTGTACAGGTGGTATATGAGGACCAGGGTTGAGAACCACAACTAGAATCAATAATATATCACCTAGATATATTATGTGGCCTAATATTGATTCAGACAAACATCTCCACAAACATTCTAATAACAGGAATGTTGTGAATTTGGGTCAGTAACATTGACGGGTGATGACTGCATGAGCGTCTTTTGTGTACGTGACTGTCTAAGCAGGAGGATATGTTTAGGCCAGTGCCTGTGTGTACTTGTGTTGAGGAAGGGCTTTTTGCACCTCGGTGTTGAGTTGCTGGTTGTGTTGGTCTCTCTGCTGAATCTCATAGAGACACTGCTGGAGGTCTCCGTGCAGCTGGATCCTCTCTGTTTGGAGCTGGTTGAGAATCTGCTCCCATCCACCCTGACCAGCCAATGTCACAGCCTCCTGTCACACACACACACATGCACACACAGAGAAACGCACGCACACAGAATCATTGAAAAAACAGCAATTACAACCTTGTATGTTCTTTGACCAATCAAAATAGATATTTAACTTAACATTGTTGCATACTATGTGTTTCATGTAAGAGACCAACAATATCAAACTCATTTTAGGTGCACATTTGCACAAGGGTAAAACAGATTCGGACACAAATTCTAAGTAGGTTATAAAAATGGGGGTATATCAGAACTTCCCTTCTCAGAAAAGGACTGCAGATACTTTGACATTTTAGTGCATTTTTCTCCACTTTAGCAGGTGCTTGCAATATCATGAAGACAACTCAACCAGGAATATGTTAACTTAATGGTATGATTTGCAATTATACTGGGCTCTAATGATTGCAGCTTGCAAAACAGGAATCCACAGCAAACATATAGGCTTCTTTACAAATCACTGATGAATTAACTATTCATAAAAATTAAACTGGAGACACTTTTTTGGGGCAGCATAGTTCAGTGGGTAGAGTGGTCGTCCGGCAATCGGAAGGTTACAGGATTGATCCCCGGTCCAGCAGAAGCATGTCGAGGTGTAATTGAGCAAGACACCGAACCCCTAAATGCCCCCTGAGCACCATAAGTTGGGAGCTCAGTGCTCCTATACAATAGGATGGGTTAAAATGCAGAGAAATCCAATCCCTTGTGGAACTGACAAGGGAATCTATATTATATTGCCAGTACAAGTGTCTGGTGGAGGGAGACACAAGGCTTTTGTTTTGTTGTATATTTACATTACACATCCCTTCCCTTATGGCAGAATTTTATTTTTGTACTTTTTTTATGAATTATCTAACTCTTTCACGGTTTCAAATGAGTGTTCAGCACTTTGAAATGATGTGCTATATGGAGATTATTACAAAGAAGAAGTGAAGAAAAGAGGTAAAGAAGAGAGTGTAGACAGCACGGAATGAGTGGAGAGTAGTCAAGAGTCAAGAGCGAATTGTGACATAAGGGTACGAGCAACATCGAAAGATAAGGTTTAATAGATGGTGGTGACTGTTTTATGTTGTATGGTTTGGAGATGGTAGCACAGACAAAGTGACAAGAGGTGGATCTGGAGGTGGCAGAACTGAAGAGGCTAAGATTTTTATTTGGAGTAACAAAGAAGGATCAGAGGGACAGCTCAAGGTAGATGTTTTGGAGATGAAGCAAGACAGGCAAGATTAAGATAGATTGGGCAATTAATAAGGAGAGATGCTGGGTATATTGGGAGAAGGACGGCAAATGGACAACAGATGCTAAATATAGGGCTATCAGGCAAGAGGAAAAGAGGGGGACCAAAGGGGTTTATTAATGTGGTGAGGGAGGACATGCAGGTGGCTCGTGTGACAGAGGAGGATGCAGAGGACAGGAAGAGATGGTGATGGTTGACCTCCCATGGCGACGCTCAACAGAAGCAACCAAAATTAGCAGTAGTAGTAGTAGTAGCAGTCATAGTAGAGGTTATTATTATAATTGTGACACTTATTTATAATTACTGCCATTTTTACACAACTCATGACATAAAACAATCATTTTTACAAGCAGTGTTAAAACATCTGCAAATCCCCGAGCACCATATGGTGGCAGCTCACTGCTCCCATATAATATAGGATGGGTTAAAATGCAGAAAATAGCCAATTTCCCCTTGTGAGACAGGTAATCTAAAAAAAAAAAAGAGAAAAAGAAAATCACAAACTAGATGTTTAAGCTTTAAGCCCTTACATCGCAGCAGCATTTTTAGACGTGTAATCTTACTTTAACTGGTTGTCCTTCTTTCCTTTCTGCAACCTGCTCTTTCATCTTTAGTGCTTCACTGAGGAGTCCATTGGGGTCAGACCTATAAAAGAGAAATAATGTTAATAACGATGGTAATGTTAATGCTTATATTTTAATTAGCTACAACAGTGATCCATGCCCGGGTTGCTGACACTACACAACAGCCAGATATTTAGCTTTTGATAGCTATTACATTTAGTCCAACCACATAACAATCCAAGTGTAAGGAAGCGGTTTGAGCAAACCCCTTTAGTCAAATCTCTATGTGGTTTGACTATATCTCACAGCCATCAGGGTTACATTGTTACAAGGACACATTGTTACACTAAGTATAAGCAGGTTGTTAGTAGATATGACTCACCAACCCAAACTTCATGATAGAAATCTGACATGAACTCTTCAAGTGATTTGGGCAAAATTGTGAGCATGTCGTTTTTTAATGGTAAACCTTTACTTGGAGAAAGCATAACGGCCATAAATAAATAAGTTGGGCCTTACTTTAACCAGGGCTTGTTATTCACCCTCTGAATGCTCACAAAAATGAGCCTGATGTTGATATTAAGGAATATCTCTAGCTGTACATGAGCTCATTTTCAGGTTGTCTCAAAGGAGATGGAGATAATCCACACAAAACTGAGCCAAACCAGCACAGTGAGGACTATACTCTTTGATATACGGTAGAGCTGTACAATGTTGCTAACAGTAATACTGTAATATATTAAGGCTACATCGTGATACATCATAAATATCTAGAAATTTTTAAATCTCCTCTAAAGCAACTTCATAGATCATCAATTTAACTCTGATGCATACAATCTCAGCAGTATGATGATGCTAGTGGTCCCTGGAACATAAAAACACATTTGAATGCAAATAGAAACATAGGGAAAAAGCCAAGAATAATTAACAGGGGAATAAAGTTACAGTGTGGTGAAAGATGACAATCACAGCCATCAAAATTTGATTTAATAAAATGCAGGGACAAACAGGAAAGCATTCAAGCTTGATTTAAAAGAACTGAGAACTGCACAACACCAACCTTTTGGCACCCATGATTATAACTTTTTTTTAAAGTCATTATGCTCATGCTTTGAGCCCACTGTCTGTAATTTATTCCGATGCGAGGCAAGTGTGGGAATAGAATTGAAGTAATTTCATGTCAAATGATATCATTTGATAAAAACAGGATTATAAACATAACTTCTGATATCCACCCAAATAAGATATCTCAATGCATTTCAAAGGCCAAGAAGCATAAATGTTGGCTTAGAGAATGGAAAATATGTTCAAAACCAAATAGACCTTAAAATTCCTTGTATCATTTCCTTCATGGGGCAGCATGGCTCAGTGGATAAAGTGGTCACCTGGAAGGTTGCAGGTTCGATCCCCGGTCCTGCAGAGAAGCTTGTCGAGGTGTCCTTGAGCAAGACACCGTTCCCCAAACTGCTCTGCCCTGTGATAGACTGGTGACCTATACAGGGTGTACCCCGCCTTTTGCCCAATGAGAACGGAGAGAGGCTCCAGTTCCCCCGTAACCCGATTTCGGATAAGTGGTTGACAATGGATGGATGGATGGAATTCGACTCATTTCTCTTGTTTTACCTGAGGTCTACTAGGTCTTCCTGGTAGCTGCTGATTGTTTTCTCTGTTTGCCTGTAGATTTCTGCATCCTGTAGAGGTTTCGGAAGTTCATTCAAATTCTGCCCCACTCCCTGAAAACAGAGAAGCAATGGTAGAAAAAAGGCATCAACTTATGTGACAGTATCACTTATTCATTAGATATAATTTCACTGACATGAGTGCATTGCATGCCAATGGCAAAAACAAAACAAAAATTAGCAAAACAATTTTGCTCAACTCAAATGTACATGCAAGTCAAAGCAGCAGCCAGAGGAGAAAGAGCTTTCTGGGTAGACCCTGCATGCTGTCAGCAAATGATCCACACCCAAAGGAGGAGTAAACACAACTAAACATTAAACCTCAGCTGGTGACTTACCAGCCCATCTCTCTCCCTCTGGGAGGCATCAATATGGCTGTCAGCTGATTCTTCCTTATGTGCAGAGGTAAACAACCCTTGACCTGACTCTTGCCTGGACTCGATCACTTTTTTGGCTGCAGACAGCTCATCCATAAGCCTGTCCCGATCATTCTGCAGGCTCCCCATGGATCTGGAGAAGGCCAAAACCTGCTTGCTGTAGGTTTTGTTCTCTACAGTGACCTGATTCAACTGCCTTTCCTTCTCTGACAAAGTCTTAGACAGTTCATCCACTAGCTTATTCAAACTGGATTCTGCATCCTTGCTCTTCAAAGCTTGCATTTTATACAAAAGAAAATCCTTCTCTTTAGCTAGCATGGTCACCTCTGAGGTGGCTTCCCGGAGCTCCTGTTCAACCTTTGTCAAGGCTGCTTGAGTCTCTCGAAGTTCATGGTCATATCTGTTCTGCAGGATCTTGAAGTCTTCAATGAGCTGGTCACGGTCATTCTGCAAGGTGGCCATGGCTTTTCCAAGGGACTCATTCTGAGCCTTCATGTCTTTGCTTTGGCCCTTTGCTTCAGATAACAGTTCCTGTGTTTGTAGGAGATTTCTTGTCAGCTCATTCACTCTTCCATCTGCCGTCTCATACTCATTCCTCATCAGTTCCACCTTCCTTTCAAATGCATCCGCCTTGGTGTTGTATTTATCCTCTGCATCTGCCAGCTGTCTATCTGTCTCACTTTCCAGAAGCTTCAGTTTGTCCTTCAATTCATCCGCGGAGATTTTCTGAGCAAAGAATTTTTGCTGAAGAGTGTTGCATTCTGTGGCTTTGGCCACCACAGCCTCCTGTAAGTCAGCAATCACTCTGCCTTCATTTGTCTCTGCTTGCTCCTTTTTCAGTGTTGCCAAGTCAGCCTTCAGTATTGTCACCTGAGTTTTAAGTTTAGATGTCTCTGCTTTTAAGGCATTAACAACCTCGTCCTGCTTCTGGAGTCCCAACTGGGAATCTCTTTGTTGTTTTTCTGAAGCACTCTTTTGGTTTTCAAGGTTTTTGATTGTATCTTGCTGCTTTTTAAGCAGTGCTTTCAGCTGGTTGTCTTTCAGGGACAAGACTTGATTCAAGTCCTCTCTATATCGAACCAGTTGGGCCCTGAGCATGGCGTTTTCGGAGTTGAGATCATCCATCTGATGCAAGAGTTTCCTTATTTCATGTTTAAAACCTTTAGTTGCACCAAGTTCTCCTTCTGCTGAGCCCTCTCTGCCTTTCAAGCCAAACTGACTCTTTGCTTCAAGCATTCTGAATTCTGACATCAATCGCTCCCTCTCAGTCTGCAAAGAGACCATAGCGTTCTTGAATGACTCCATCTTACCTCCCATATGCTCCTTTTCCTTTAAATACTGTTCTCCCTTAACTTGTAGACTTCTCACCGTTGTCTCTAGCCTCCTCAGTTCTTTGTCAGCTTTTCCCCTTTCAGAATACAAAGATGTCAGCCTGTCCTCATAGCCTGCTAATTGCGCACGGTGATTAGTTTGCAGTTGTTCTAGATAGCCTGATATTTGCCCATCTCTAGAGGATAGCAAAGAGGATATCTCGGTGTTCTTGTTCTGTAATAGCATTTTCAATTGCAGAGAAACTGCTTCCTGCTTCTCAAAGTCAGCTTGAAGTTTGTCTTTGTCGGACTGTAAGAGGACTAACTGCACCTCTACATCAGAGTTTATCTTTTCAAGCTGCTGCATATGAAGCTGCATTTTGGAGTTAACATCTTCCTCATCAGCAAGTTTCCTGTTCAGTGCACTTTTACTTTGCTCCATCCTTTCAACTTCCGCCCTCAGCTCCTTTAATTGCACATCCATAACCTCCACTGTTTCACTGAGTTCGGTGTTGCTGACACCCATTACAAACAACTGCCTATGCTGGGCAGCAGCAGCAACTGAATATTCATTAAGTGTCCTTTCCAGTCTTGATTTTGTTACCCGTAGATCATTCACCTCCTTCTCTTTCACACGCATGTCTTCAAGGAACCTTTTGATTACAAAACCCTGCTCTAGAAGTTGTCTGTCTTTCTCATTTAATGTCTTTTGAAATAAATCATCCCATTGTTTTGAAGCATCTGCCCCCTGAGGGGTGGAGGACAGAGCAGCCAGCTTTGCCGAGTTGGTATCAGCTTCTCTCTTTAGGGAGGTCATCTGTAGATCTTTAGATTCTATTTGTTGTCTTAGTTCAACAACCAATTGACTTTGCTGTTCTTTGAAGTGCTGTAGTTCATCCATCTGTTTCTGCAAATCAATTTGGTTCTCTAAATAAATGTTTTGTTGATAATCTACATTGTCTGGCGGAACGGTCCCCTCAGTAACACGTTCAGATGTTTTACTTGTCTCTGATCTTTCCAAAGCCAGTTGATCTTTTTCTGATTGAATCCTCACAATGCAATCATTTGCCTCTTGAAGGAGATTCTTGTATTTAATCAGCTCATCTTTAAGTTCTTTCTCTGTTGCTTCTAAAGTCAATACCTTCTCTGAACCTTTCTTCAGTTCTTTTCCCAGGTGTTCACAGGCAGATTGTGATGTCTTGCAGGACTTTTCTAAATCTAAGACCAGTTCCTGGTATTGGATGCAGTTTTGCTGCAGCTGATTTATTTCATAGTGTTTGTCTTTAAGCAGTTCTTGCAGTTCCTTCTTTGCATTCTTGGATCCCTCGTTGCCTCTCTGAACCATTCTGAGCTTCTCCTCAAATTCTTTAACTAATCTTAGCTGCTGTTCCTCTTTTTCGTTAAAAAGCTGAGTTGCCTTCTCTTTATTGGCTGTTAGCTGTGAGGAGAGTTGTACATTTTGGGCTTCCAAAACATTGACAGACTCGGTCAATTCATCGATTCTTTCTGAGTTTTTGAGTAACACCATTTCCAAATACTCGTTTTCATTTTTCCCTTTATAAGAAATCTCTTGAACATTTTCAAGTTCCTCTTGCAGAAGAGATTTGTCATCCTCCAAGATCTTTACCTTCTCATTTAAGCTAATCGTCTCTTGGAAATGCTTGTTAAGAACATCTTGGAGCTCTTTAAGGATATTCTCTTTCTCTTCTAACCGCATTTCGTGATCATTCTGTAGTTGGTCAATTCTTACTGAGAGAGTTTGCTTTTCCTTTTGCAACAAGTCAGTGATTTGCTGTTCGGCACCAAGTTCTGTTTTCTGGGTCTCTATCTGGACAGTCAATGAATTATTCAAACTGAGTGCGTCGTTGAGTTTAACTTGCATGTTATTTTCACATGATTTTGACTCAAACTGGATTTTTTCTAACAAACAGTTAGTGTCTTTTAGATTTTCAACCAATTTTTCATTGTCAGCCTGACTCTCTATAAGCTTCACTTTGATTTCTTCTGACGACTGTTTAAGGTTGCTAATCTGGAGCTCCAGTTGTTGATTTTTAACATTTAGTTCAGCAACAATGATTTTCAAGTTTTCGTCAAACTCACTCAATTCATTGCTAATTTTCAGATTCTCCTCTTCCAGCTCCTCAATCTTCTGCTGCTTTGCTTTGGCAAAGCTCCGCATCTTCTCTTTGATTCTGACATTTTCTTCCTCAATTTCTCCAGCATGCTTTTCCAACTCCTCCTTCTCAGTTATATGTTTGTGCACTTTACGAAGGGCTTCCTGCCTTTCCCTTTTTGTCTCCTCCAAAAGCTGCCGGAATTTGCTCATTTCACCACTAATATTTTCATATGCCTGTAACAGGGATTCGTATTCCTGCTTTAGCTCTGAATGCTTTGACTTCCACTTGGACAATTCCTCTGTTTGAGAATCCTTAAGCGATTCAAGCTGACATGAAAATGCTTGCTTTTGCTGAGTTATATTTTCAATGGTTAGTTTGAGGCTGTCACATGCTGCAGACAGGTTATGGTTGTCATTGAAGATGCAATTGACCTCTCTAACAAGCTTTTCCTTCTCCTTGCTCATGGATGACAAAGATCTTTCCAGATCCACATTTTGTTGTTTTAAATTGGAGACTGATGATTCCAAAGTCAAAGTCTCAGCCTCTTTATCCTTAAGTTTCATTGATGATGTTTCTAATTCTTCTTTGAGAGTGTTTTTTTCCTTCATGAGTTCCTTCCTGGATATTAAGGCTGCTTGAAGCTTCCGGGTTAGTAGAGCTGTTTTGCTTTGGTTGTCCTGTTCCTTTGTTTTGGTGCAGTCTTCTTGAGTCTTCTGCTGGAGCTCATTAACTCTGGTTCTCATCTTCTCCATAGCAACTTCATGCAGGTGAATTTGCCGCTGTAGTTGTTGTTCGATCGCAGCAATAAGTTCATTCTTTTCTGAAACCAGAGCCTGAGAAATGCTCAAGGCTTCCGCATGCTCCCTTAGTTTTAACTCAAAATTTTCAGACTGCTCCTTTTCTTTGCCGGTGTTTTCCTCTTTAAGGAATGTCTCATGCATGCAAAGCAACTTCAGATTTCGCTTCTCATTCACTTCAGCTTGCTGTAGCTGATAAGTCAGTGTGGCAACGTCATCCCTTAGTTTATCAACACATTCGAAAGCATTTTCTTTTTCCTGCTGTAGTAATTCCATATGATGCCTGTTTTCCTTTTCACAACTATGTTGTCGACTTACTTTTTCAAGCTCCTTACCAAAAGTCTCCTTTTCCTCATTGAGTTGTTGCTGTATTTCTTCTATATCATTTTGAATTCTTTTAACTTGTGAGGATTTCTGGGAAGCTGAGGCATCTACAGTCTCAAGTTCAATTTTCAATCGATCGATTTGCTTCAGAAGATTTTTCTGTTCTCCAATTAAAATCTGACACCTCTCACAGAAACATTTATCTAAATTATGTTTAAGTTCCTCCACAGTAGCCTGAGCATTGTGTAACTGACTTTGCAAAAACAAATTCTCATTCACTAAAGTCTGCTTTTCCTGTTGGCCATTTGTTTCAAACATCTCAATGGTATGCTGGCATTTCTCAAGATGTTCCGTTTTCTCTTTTATCGTTGTATGAGCTGCACTCAAGTCATCCTCAATCAACTTAAGTTTTGAATTCAACACTTGTGATGTGTGCTCCAACACTGACAGAGCCTCATCTTTATTTGTCATTTCAGAAGACATAGTATCTAATTTAGACTTTAAGGTTTCAAGCTCTGTTTGCATATCTGGAAGGAAATGGGTTTGACTTTCTTTCTCAGCCAGACACATTTTCAATTCTTGCAAAGTTTTATCCCTCTCTTCAACAAGCTCTCTAAGAGTATCCAACTCATCTCGGTGAGACAAAGATTCTTCGCGGCTATCCTCTAACTCCTTGGATTTCTGGTCACATTTCAATTGCACAGCATTAAGCTCATTGGTCTGCTGGCAATGTTGCTCTAAGAGAGCTTTGTAGTCAACTTTCAACTCAGATAGTTCCTGAACAAGCTTTTTTTCATTTTCTTGTGATTTCTTCATTGTTTCTTTACGTGCCAATAATGCAGCCTGGGCCTTTTTCTGTAGCATAGCCTTTTCTTTTTTGAGCTGTGCAAGCTCACTTTCAAAGTCAACGACTGGAGCAGTGGAGACAGATTTGTCTTGTAAAGTAACTTCCTTTTTTGTCATTTCATGTTGAAGCTCCTCTAATTTCTGTATCAAATCAAGCCTTTGGTGTTCAAAAGCATCCTCTTTCTCAGAGATACCTGACTGTAGATGCAGAATAAATGAGATCTTTTCATCAAGCATGTGCTGTGTCTCTGCTAAACATACCTCTTTCTCATTTAGTCTGGCCTGCAAATTGTGTTTATCCATTTCTAAATGTTCAACAAGATCTATTTTCTCTCGTTCTTGGTTAAGGATCTCCTCATCTTTCTCGAGAATTTTCTTCTCAAGCAGGAAAATGCTTTCCTCTAATTTTTTTGTTGTAGCTTCAGCTTCAGATGTTATATCTTCTAACTTCTTCTGCAAAATTGCTACCTCAGTTTTCACACACACTTTGTTATTTTCATATCCCTCGATTTTCTTTAACAAATCTTTTCTCACAATGAGAGCAGCTTGAAATTTCTTCTTCAGTGTTTCCTTTTCTTTACATACACTGGCCAACTCAACTCTAAGATTACCGGTTTCTTTAATCAGCTCATCATTTCCTGAATTCTTGGTTTTAATTTCACTTTGATAATTTGAAATTTGTTGTTTTAATTCCTGGCAAGTATCTTCAAGTCCTTTCATAGAGCTCTTATGTACTTCCCTCAGGCTTTCTATTTGTGACAATAGACCACTATTTTCTTCAGCAAGTTTCATTCGTTCATTAGAAGCAGATTCTATGACTTGGGCAATGGATATGTCCTTATCCCTCAATTTCTGACTGAGTCCAGCAAGTAAATCTTTCTGCTGATCTATCTGAATACTCATGCATTTGGTTTGCTTATCTTTTACATTTAATTCCTCATGCAAAGAGGACTGCTTGGCAATTGCTCCTTCTACTTTCTCTGATTCGGTGTGGAGCTGTACTTTCAGAGCCTCAATTTTTCCTTGCAATAGAGTGATTTGTTGATGCTGGTCAAGACGGCTATTCTCTCCCTCAGTAAGGGAACATTCTTTCTTCTGCAATTGCTCTGTAGCTATTTCTAATTCATTTCTTAAGGAATCTAACTCGAACTGATGACTTTCTTGCAAATGTTTCATTGTGTCCTGTAAGGAAGACTTTTCTTCATTAACTGCATCTGATCTGCCAGACACCGTTTGTGATAAAACCAACAAATCATTGACAGAACCTTTTTTGCTGACATCAAACTTTTGTAACTTTCTCTCCATAGTTTGTAATGCCTGTCGTAAATCATCATTTTCAGTATCTTTTTCTTGAACTGATGTGAATATCTTTTCAAGTTGAACTCTAGATGCTAATGCCTCCAACTCTTTTGCCTTGAGCTGATCAGAGCCCAGCTCAATGGCAGAGGCTGCCTCCGCTAACTTTTCATGTAAACTGTCTAGGTCTTGCTTCAATGCATTAACTTTAAAATCTTTTGATTTCATTTCATTTTCAAGACTTTTCAACTCTCCCACAAGAATATTTTTTTCTTGTGATTCTCTATCAAGAACCAACAGCCATTCTTTTTCAGAATCTTGAAGAATTTGCTCTATCTTTACAATGTTAGCTTTCAATGCTGAGATTTCTTCACTTTTGACACTAACCTCAGCTTGAAGGTTCTCCTTTTCAGACATCACTTTCCCCACAATTTCGGTCATGCTGCTGGACTGCTGCTGGATTTGAAGCTGTAGCTCTTCTTGTGTTTCCCGGATCTGATGTTCAAGTCTTCTTTCCAGTTCACCCTTCTCTACAACAAGCCTTTTATGCTCCCGCTGCAAGTTTGTTTGTTCATTATTGGCTTCATTGAGTTGCTTTGAATGTTCTTCCTTTAACAAACTAATCTCTTCAGTAAGCCTTTTATTTTGTTCTTCAAGTTCCTGTATTTCTGAAACCAAATGAGCTGTGTTTTTTGCCTGTGCTGTGTACTGACTGTTAATTGCATGAAGGGCCATCTCTCTCTGCTCCAGGTTTTCTGTTAGGACATTCATCTGAGCTACAACTTGAAGATGTTGGGACTTAAGTCTTTCTATTTCCACCATCAATGATGTCATGCTGGTTTGATGGGTGGCAAAGGCTTCTTCCTTTTGCTTTGAAAGACTGGAATTAAGTTCTTGAGATTTCTGAAGTTCCCCTTGGATCTGGTGTAGCTCATTTCTTGACATCTCTATAGTGTCCTCTGCTACCTGAAGTGCACATTTACCCTCACTCAGGAGCTTAGTAAGATGGGAAATTTCATTGGTACTTTGAGACAGTTGCTTTCTAACATCTTGCAG
Source organism: Regalecus glesne (assembly GCA_900302585.1). Taxonomy (NCBI): domain Eukaryota; kingdom Metazoa; phylum Chordata; class Actinopteri; order Lampriformes; family Regalecidae; genus Regalecus; species Regalecus glesne. Next base: position 13,911 of record OMLC01099767.1, read on the forward strand.
TTCCTCTAAGTGAGTTGCATATTTCTCTTGAAGGTTGCTGAAGGCACTTTGCTTTTCCCCCAGTGACCTGTTGAGATTTGCAGATTCTGTAGAAAGTGACTGAATCTGAATCTGTTGCTTTGATGCCATTTCTGTGCTCTCCATGAACTGGGCTTTGAAAAGAACAGCTTCATCTGCTTTTATCTGCATTTCCTGAATGGCCTTTGAATGGTCCAACAGAGTGGTTTCCTTTTCCTGTAAGGCCTCTTTCAGATTTGCCACTTCAGAGGCATGTTCTTGGATAGTGTTATTAAGCTTTGTTACACACTCTTGAAGGTGTGAAAGCTGCTCCTTCAAGCTCATGCACTCGGCCTCTTTGGATCCCAGTTTTGAATTGAGATTTTCAATGGTGGCTGACAAGGTATTCTGAAATTCAAGAATAAAGTGCTCTCTTTCTTTCAAAGTCTCTTTCAGTGTGTAACATTCAGAATTTAGAGTCTCATTCTGACCTCTTAACTTTATAATGGACTCTTTAAGTTCTGAAACGTGTGTTCCCAGGTTGACATTACAGTCAACATTCTGTTTCAGCTGGAGCTCCTGCTCAGCTATTTTACTGCTAAGTTCTGTGTTTTTTGTGGCTGCATCACTCAAGTCACTCTTCAACCCTGATATTAATTCTGAATTTGAATCAAGATCACTTTTGAAATTCTCTATTTCTGAAGTAAATTTCTCTTGAAAAAGGCTAAGGTTCTTCTCAGTCTGTTGTAATAGTGCATCCTTATCCTGTAGAGATTTTTGAAGAGTTTGTATCTTAGTCTGTAACTCCGTGATAACCCCTTTTTGTTGGTTTGTCTGATCCTCAACCTCTGCAAACTGTGCATGTAATTGCTGGATGACTGTCTCTTGCTGTTTAAGAGAGTGTTCTTTTTCTTGTACTAGCAAAAAAAGGTTTTCCTTTGACAAGCATGCTGCTTTCAGCTGTTCTGCCATATCAGACATCTTATTGTCCTTATCACAGACTACTTTTTTGAGCTCGGCCATTTCTTCAAGTAGCTTGGACTGCTCCGTTACTGAATTTTCCAATTCGGAATGTATTCTCCTATTCTGCTCTTTCAGCACCTGAATATCCTCTTTAAGATCAAATACCTCAGCTTTTTCCTGGTCCACTTTCTGTATCAACTGGCAGTTTTCAGAGGCAAGTTTCTCTAGTCCAGACTTTAAGTCACCGATTTCAACCTCCATCTTTGCAGTGTTCTCATTCATGGTACCAAGCTGACTGCTGAGTGACATCACTGACTCATTGCGTTTATTCAGCTCCTCTTTATGGTTGTGAAAATCAACTGCAACATCTCTTAGGTTTTGCTCTTTGTCATCTAGCTGCCTGTGCAGCTGCAGGTTCTCTTCCCTTAGCATTTCAGCCTCACATAGCATCTTGGATATGTGGTCTTTCTGTAGTATGACTTCATTCTGATAGGCGCTACAGTCTTCAGCTTTCTGGTTTAATAGCGTGTCTTTCTCCACTAGCCCTGACTTAAGAACAGACCCCTGTTCCTGGAGAAGAGATAAGGTATCCTGAAGCTGAATCAGTTGGGCTTGCTGGGCTTCTTTGTGGGCACAATATTCTGACACAGTCTTTTCTTTCTCATTTAGGAGAGCGCTGAGGTCATTAACCTTCATTTTCAAGCTGTCAACTTGATCTTGTAAAGTTGCTGCTTGCTCTTCCCTCTCCCTTAATATCTTTAATAAATTATGATATTCCGTGGTTTTCTCCTGTAAACTTTCTGAATTTGACTGCTTGCTTAGCTCAAACACTTTGTTCATTTCATCTGCTGCTAAAGTAAGTTCCTCCTTGTTTTTCAGCAGGCCTTCGATTATTTCCCTATTTTCTGAATCTTGTTTTTCAAGTTGTGAAAATTTCTCTTGAAGTAAATTTCTCTCACTGGTAAGATCAGAAATGGACTGGATATTCTGGTTCAAGTCCTTCTCTAATCTCTGATTATACTCCATTAGGCTATCAATTTTGCAGCTAAAGCTCAAGTTTTGTTCAAGAGCTGCTTTAAGTTTCCCATCTATGTCAGATCCAACCTGCTTCTGCTGAGCTAGCTCTTTCTCTCTGATTTCACAGGATGAATGAAGTTGGTGGTTTTGCTCAGTCAGTGACTGAAGTTGGCTGTGTAAGGTTAACATTTCTGCTTGTCTCTGCTCTAGCTCCTGTTTCATTGTGATGTTTTTCGTGACATTACTGTCCAAATCTATTCTCACATCTGCCATTTCCGATTCAAGTTTGGTGGCATTGTCCTGAATGACGCCGAGTTGGCTGCTGATCGACGAAACCATTTCGCTCTTCTCATTTAGCTGATCTTTATATTTTTTATTTTCCTGTGTTACATTTTTTATCATTTCCTCTTTCTCTCCAATTTGCTGATGAAGTTGTAAACATTCTCCATGAAGCAATTCAGCCTCAGCTTGTTGCTTTGAAATCACATCTTTCCTCTCTTCATTTTTACTCTGTAAATATTTATACTCCTCCTGTTTCTGCGTCAACATAACATCTTTCTCCAAAAGCACAGATTTTAAGGCATTCTCCTGTTCCTGAAGCAATACATTTTTTTCTTGAAGTTGGGTTTGCTGACTTTCCTGGGCCACAATTTTTGCTCTCAGATCAGTAATTACGTGCTCTTTTGCTTCTATACTATGCTGAAGTTCATCAACCTGAGAAGTCATACTTTGGACTTTTTCTTGGAGTTGTGCCACCGTCTCCTCTCTGTGCCTGATTAATTGGTCTAGATGACTACATTCATTCATTTTCTTCAGCAAAGTTTCTGAGATGGAATGTTTGCTTTGTTCTATGATTCTATTTAGTTCCTCCGTTCTAACATTAAGCTCTTCTTTTTCTCTCTGTAGCCCTGCAATAACTTTGCTATTTTCTGAATGCTGTGCTTCAGAGACTGATATTTTAGTGTGCAGGGATTCATTTTCAGCTCTAAGATCTGAAATAGATTTTGTACTTTTAGTCACCTCCAGTTGGAGCCCCTCATTCTCCTTTGTAAGGCCACTTACTTGAACTTCTAGGGTGCTGTTAAGTTGAAGAAAAGCTATGGCTTCTTCATTAAGTTGTTCCACATTGTGTTTTTGTGTTTCAAGCTCCTCAGTCAATTGTTTAAGGTTTCTTTCTAGTTGCCGTTTTTCATTTTTGATGCTTTTCAAAAGGTTCTTGAGTTTGTCAAAATTCTCTGATTTAGTTTTAAGCTCTTCCCCTAATTTCTCATGTTCCAAGTTCTGGGCTTGTAATTCACTGTTGAATTTCTGTCTCTCCTCCTCAAAAGCCATCTTTGAGGCCTTCAGTTGGTTTTCCAATGATGCTATAATTTCTAGTTTTTCTTGCATTGTCTTTTGTAAGAGTTCACAACTTTGCATTTGTTCTTCTAGATGCTTGTTAAGGGACTTCACATCATGATTCAATTTTGCCACCTCTGCAACAAGCTTATTCTGTTCTTCCTTGAAGGATTTAACTTCTTTCTCAAAACTCTGTTCCTTATCCTGTAGCTGTTGCTTGAGAATCTCATTGCTATTACTTTTATCCTTGAGCTCTAGGGTGAGTCCCTCAGACTCCTGCTGAAGCTTATGAATGGCAATTGTCATCTGTTCCTTCAGTGAGGAAACATCTGTTTCACATACAGAGAGGTGATTATGATGACTCAGAATCTGTTTCTGGATTTCTCTCTCAAGGTCCTGAATGCTTTTCTTATCCTCCTCAGCCTGCTTTGTTAAGTGTACCACCTCAACCAGTTTTAAATCCTTTTCCTCTTTGACCATGCATAACTCAGCCTTCATGTCCTTGAGCTTCTCCATCAACTCTGTAATCTTGTCATTGAGAGCTTGCTGGTCTGAATTTTGAGAGTCCCTGATGATCTTGGCCTCTCGTTCTACTTTACTTAAAGCACTTTCAAGTCGAACAAGGTCATCCTCTTTGAGTCTGATCTCCTGTTTCAGCACTGTTATCTGCTCCATGTACTCTGCCATGTTCCCCGAGAGGGTGGCTATCTCCTTCTCCTTGTCCGACAGGATGTCTTTGAGACCATCAATCTCTCGTTCACAGCTTTGAAGGTCACAAATGAGCTGGGCCCGCTCCTCTAATTGGGTGGTGTTCAGCTTATCAAGCTCATCATTTGTCTGGTCAAGATCAGCTTGTAGAGTTTCTGTGATGACCTCTTGTTTTTGTGTCTACAAATTTGAGGGAGAAAAATGAAGTGCTACTGAAGTTTGCAAACAATATAAATTGTAAGAACCTAACATTAATATCAAAATATGAAAGAAGATGACTGTGGTAAATTGTTATGACAATAAAATAGGTATTCATTGTAATTAATTAACTTTATTTCTATATAAATTTGAGCATAATGAATGGGAGGGAAAGTTTTTTCTCTCTCGTAGAAACCCACCTTGTCTTTCAGCATATTGAGTTTCTGTGTGAGGTCCAAAATCTCTCCCTTCATTTCCGAGCACAGTTTCTCATAGTTACCACATTTCTTGGATACTTCTGTGAGCTGGGAAAGGAAAAAACCACCATTATTTTTGCCACATTCTCTTACTGAATTATGGACAGAAATAAATTCTTGATGAATGGGGCCAAAAATCTTACATTGTGTTCAGCCTGAATGAGTTTGTCAGACACATCTTTGTACTGGACATCCTTTTCTTTGAGAGTCTCCTGGAGATTGCTGATGAGCTCTAATTTCTCAGAGGTCTTGGCTAACGTATTCTCCTTCTCAATAAGGGAGCTCTCCAGGCACTCTTGTGTGTCAGTTAATCTAAAAAGAAAGAAAAAATGGAGAAAAAAAACACAAGTGTTTAGAAAAGATGTTGAGAAATCTTACTAGAATTGCATTTTTACCAAAAATGTTTTCTGCCATCTTTTAAAATAACATTTAAATCAATTCAAGTTATTTTTGGGGGATAGCCCATTATCACAAATTTGCCTAAGTGGGCTTTACAGTAACGAAATATCCTGTGTTTAGACTACTGCATTGCATAAGGAACAAATCCCTAAAAAAACGACTTTTTAACGGGGAGACAAAAAATAAGAAGAGACCTCAGGGAGAGCAACCAAGGACGGATCTCTCTTGCAAGACAGAGATTCACAACGAATGTTGTGTATACAGAATAAACATAAATTGCAGAATATAGCACTGAAAGAGGATAAACGAATTATGATGAAATTATTAGACACCTAAAGAATAGAAAATTATATCCCATTTTTAGGGACAATGCATAATAGTGAATATTTAGGGCCAAAGGTAATTATACCAGATTCAGCCACCAGACTAATTTTCATGTTGTCCCAAGCAGTTAGGGGTTCAGTGTCCTGCTCAAGGACAATCCAACACGCTTTCAGAAGGAACCAGGGATGGAATCACCAATTGTCAAATTACTAGACGACCGCCCTACCACCTGAGCTATGCCGCCCCCTTATGATAAATCTGATGAACATTGAACTTTGTAGGGGCCACAGTATCTAAGTTGTAGTGTGAACACTAGGAAATGATGAGCCAGGGACTGCTGCAGTTGCTACCAAAGGCTATGAGATAGTACTCGACTCATCATGTTGTTGTTTTTTTCCTCAGTCCTTTTTTCTGTGTCCAACTGGGTGAAACAAGTTGCAAGACATAAGAGGCTAGAGAACTGGCAGTTAACTGTAACAACAAAGGAAAAACAGACTAAATCAGTCCTACGTGGCAAAAAAAATTGACTGAAAAATCAATCCAAATACAGATTCAATTATGAATGGATAGGATGGATATATATTTCAAAAAATAGCTATCTTGGGCGGGGCTAGTGAGCACCAGATGGAGTAGACGTGTTTTCCTGAGCTCCTCTCCATGTTCAGTATTTAATTTAAAATTCACCAGTTTATCCGGCCCTGTGTAACTTTAACTAACTACTAAAAGTGGCACGATGCAAAAAGTGAAGACAGATTGTGGAAAACAGCAGTCTAAAAGCTCAATCAAGACTTAATCAAAGCTAGAGCTAACGCTAGCACCAGAACATATCATGACATACCTAATGGCTAGCAAGGACACTGATGCAAAGTTAAGCAGCATTCTTCTGGCAATAGAGAGCATGAAAAAAACAATGACTGATTGACTCAACTCATTAGAGGCAACTTTAGATTCCACTCAAGCATTTCAGAAAGTCTCGGAAACCGGAGGACAAAAATCGAGGATGCCAACTCAAGCTATGACCACTGCTTATCACAAGTTGAAAAAGCTTTGCATGAAAATGCAGGAGAAAAAACCACGCACTCCACTCAAAAGTGATTGACCCGGAGGCTCGCTCTAGGCGTCAGAATATAAAAATAGTTGGCCTATCTGAAAAGATTGAGAAAAGATGTCTGGTAGAGTTTCTGGGGAAGTTTATCCCTGAGCTGCTAGGTGCTTGCAATTTTTCCAGCCCGGTTGCGATGGATTGTGCACACCACTTAGGTAAGCAATCTTCGGGGGAAAACGCAAGACCGCACGTTATGATAGCCCAGATCCATCATTTCCAAATCGAGGAGAAAATACTACAGCGTTCTCGCCAACAATTTCCCCTCAGGTACAAGGATAATGTAATCCATTTCTTCCCCGAATTTCCAGTGGAGTTGATCAAACAGCAACAGGCTTTCGAAGATGTTCGTAACAGGCTCAAGGAGGCTGGCGCGAGGGTTGGTTTCATCTATCCAGCCCAGCTTAGGGTCACTACAAGAAGCAAAGCTGTTTGCAGGGACTCTGTCCTGAGCATCACATGCACTTTGGATGACTAGATTTTCTGGTATGTTACTTCTTTCCCTACTATCATGCAGGTCGGCTCATTTTTATGACCGTTGCTTAGATTATGTTACTTTTTTTGGAGAGAGAGTATAGGGCTCTTTTGTTAGCTTAGCTAAACCATCTTTTCCTATGGTCCGGAAGCCTCTATGTCTGCTTAAAGGGAACATACTCTCACTTTGTTTAGGAAAGTGGAACAGGAGAGGGGGGGCATATTCTTAAATGTGTGTTTTTTGTGTTGTTATTCTTTATGCAATTGTTAGTGTGTTTCAAGGGTGTCACATGTTCACATCACTGTGCTAAGAAGGGCATCCTAGTCTTTCCTCAAGAGGTGGTGGCATTACTTTTACTAGCTGGAATGTCTGTGGATTGGAGCATGCCATTAAAAGGGCAAAATTATTCTCTCATGTGAAGTCCTTAGCTGCAGACGTTATATTCCTGCAGGAAACGCACATCAAGCCCACAAGAGCAAAGTTGCTTAGATGCAGCTGGGTCAATATGCATTTAGATATATCTGCAACCCCCCTCCCCCGAAAAACAATACAAATGTTGATTACAAATCAAAAACCTAGCCCCTTATATGAAGTCAACATCTCACTTATTTAAAAGGAAGGGCAAGATGAGACCGAACCCTAATCTTATCATCCATTTGCATTACTGAACACCGATATGAAAATTTTCACAAAATTGATGCCAAATAGGTTATACAAACAGATGGCCTTCATTATTCATACTGACCAAACTGTTTTCATTCCTGGTAGATTTTCTTTTTTTAATGTTCAAAGACTAATGTACCACAACTACAAGATAGATCAGAAGGTGGCAGTCCTCTCTTTAGATTCAGAAAAATCATTTGATCAGATAGAGTGGGCATATATGTTGAGGTTATTGAAGGAATTTGGATTTGGTCGTCGTTTTCTCTAATGGAATCAAATTTCATACGTTCGGACTTCCGGTTATGGCGGACTACTGACCAGTTACATATGCTCAGCCTCTCTATAATTTTGACATTATCGTTAATCTATCGGATTCCCTTAGCAAATAACCACTGCTAAACTTGTGTGATCCACACTACGTCCTAGTTCGGAAGTTAAAATGACGAAGAAAACGATAAGGAGAGAGAACAAGCAAGCTAACGTTACCACGACGACCTCCACGGAAGCTAACGTTGCTGAGTTTCATGCTAGCAAAGCGACCACAGGGCTAGCCGATGCCACGCAGCCCCAAATATGGTTTGCACCAGCAATGGAAGCCATTCTGTCTTCACTCCGGGACACGATCAACACCAGAATGTCTAAAGTGGATGCCCTCATCGATCAGCTCAACCAAAACCTGCAAAGCACAAAGGACCGGGTGGCTGAACTTGACACTATAACAACGGATCATGGTGCAGCCATTGTGGATCTACAAAAAGATGTGGTGGAGAACGAGAAGAAACACGCGGTGGAAATCATGCGTCTGGAAGCTAAACTAGATGACTACGAGAATCGTCAGAGACGAAAAAACTTGAGGCTCTCCGGTTTCCCCGAGGGAACAGAGGTAGGAGACGCCATCGCTTTCCTACAGAACCAGCTCCCCAGGATTCTGGGTTTGCCTGACGCCAAGTGGGAAATCGAAAGAGCTCACCGCGCCCTGGTGAGGATGTCACCGGATCGAGAGAAACCAAGGGCATTCGTGATCAAGCTACTCCGGTTTAGAGACGTCACCTAGATTCTCTCAGCTTCGCGTTTGAAGAAGGAGCTCTGATATGGCAGTTCGCGCATCTTTATGTTTCCAGACCGCTCTCCTGCACTACACAGGAAAGTGATGGCGTTCAACCCGATCAAACGACAACTGCAGCTGGTGGGGTTGTCATACAGTGTACGCTATCCTGCCATTCTGAGAATCGAGTTGAAGTCCGGGGGCTCCCGTTCATTTGAGTCCACTGGTGCTGTGGAGGCGTTTTTGAAGAAGGAGTTTCCAAACCTGACATGGTAGGGCCGCTGTCTTCACTCTTTCCTGGCCCGGTTTAGGATGGGCCAGATGGCTACGGCTGAGCCGTTTGGGCAAGCCGCCGCTGCTTAACTGTCCCGGCTTGGGAGACTCGTGTTTTGGCTCGTCCAGAGCCCTTGTTCGTTTTGGCTAGGCTATTTTTTCCACTCCACACTGACTGATGCACTTAGCCCCGAGATGCAGCGTTTATTCATATAGCCTAACACACTTCACGTCTTTTACCTGCGGCATTTGGGATTTTGTTTCATTTTACGTTTGGGCTACTCGAGTGGGAATTCAGGACCTACTTGCTCATGGCCGTATAGTCACGCTGTTTGTATGTGCTTTTTTGGTGGACGGTCTGAACTGTTTCACAGGAGGCCCATTTAGGTCTGATTTCTCTTTCGTCAGTGGACTAAAATGTCTAAACCACTACGTGCCTAGTTTCAACAACTTTGTCTAAAATCAGGGACTTGTCAAGGTAACGTTAGAGCCATTATATAGTTTACAATTTCGTCTTTATCCTTCTTTCTTGTGATTGTTGACTGTTGTGTTATGCTCTCTTTTGTTGGAACACAAGTGGATTTTATTCGGGAACATGAGACATGAACCACAGAGGCTGAGTGTAACAGGAGCACGGCAGTGAATGGTTCTCTCTACTGTCTCACAAATCGCGAAGCTTCACTCAGGGGGGTTAACTCTCTCGTTGGGAGAGGGAGTTGGGAGGGGATATTGTACTAGTCGACACTTATTGAATACGGATATATCATTAATTTTGTTTCTTAGGCTTGTTTTGATCTTCTTACTTCATTCTACTTTGGTGGGTCTGTTTATTTTTAGGCTCATATTTGGATGGTCTAATTCAAATGTCTACGGTATTGCGGTATTGCGGTATTGCGCTCCCTTTACCAAACCATCGTTACCAAGAGAGAGCTGAGCCAGAAGGCAAAGCTTTCAATCTACCGGTCAATGTTTGTGCCCACTCTCTCCTATGGCCATGAAAGCTGGGTCATGACTGAAAGAACAAGATCACGGATTCAAGCAGCTGAGATGAGGTTTCTTAGGAGGGTGTCTGGTGTCTCCCTTAGAGATAGGGTGAGAAGCTCAGACATACGTGAGGGACTCGGAGTAGAGCCACTGGTCCTACAAATAGAAAGGAGCCAGTTGAGGTGGTTCGGGCATCTAGTAAGGATGCCACCTGATCGCCTTCCAAAGGAGGTTTTTCAGGCACGTCCAGCTGGGAGAAGGCCACGGGGTAGACCAAGGACCAGATGGAGGGATTATATCTCCACACTGGCCTGGGAACGCCTTGAGATCCCCCAATCAGAGCTAGTGGATGTTGCAAGGGAAAGGAAAGCTTGGAGGTCCCGGCTGAAATCTGCTACCTCCGCGACCCGACACCGGATAAGCGGTTGACGATGGATGGATGGATGGATGCA